>JAODFW020447085.1:0-12024 GCA_027575235.2 Palythoa mutuki | reverse complement strand
AAAACAATTTTCTCAATATGTATTGAAATTCCAAGTTCACATACTTCAAGTAATAAATTTTTGTTTTAATTGTTTTTGTACACTTGCATGTTCTGTATATAAAGTCAATATTGTAATGTGTATTCATTCGTTATGTTTAGATAGTTAACTGCATGGGCACCCAACTAGTTTAGCTCTTTATAGTTATTTTGGGTGTCCAGCCACCATTTTTCTTAATAGTGTAAAAAAGTGGTCTTTGTTTTCAATTGCACTATAACAAATATGAAGTCATGATAAGCTGAAGAAAAAGAGATATAAAATAAATTAAAAAATAAGTTACAGTCTGTGCAACAAAATAATATTATATAAAAAGGTTCAAAATAAAAATAGACAAAATTAAATTAAAATTAAACATAAAATGAAACATGAGACTTGAAAAACCATTAGTCCCATCCATATGACGCTGTTGAAATCAGTATAAGCTCCTGCTGGGGGGTAACCTGCAATGAATTAGTGTCCCGTCTGGGGGGAGTCAATGACTCTCATCCTCTACAGAAACCGGAGATAAAGCACCTGCTCCAATGAGCCACTTAAGGCCCATTTCCACTTCATTGGCAATTCGCAAATCGAATGCAAACCTTTGTTTTAAATTTGCATGTGAATGTTTGCATTGTGATTTCGACCAGTTCGCAGTGTTTGATTGCATGCAAATTGCTAATGAAGTGGAAATGGGCCTTTAGGCCATAAAAGAATTTAGCTATTAGCTTAGCTGATTATAAAAAAATCACTACGCATGAAAAAATTGACAATTGTAAAACTGCAGTAAATCTTGACTAGAGGTACCAGCAGTGTTACTAACTGTAACTACAGTAAAATACCAATTTCAACTGTTCGAATATCTCTCTGAGTGTCACTTGGGAGGTGTGTGTGTATGTTGGGGGGAGATGCGATGGGCTATGACAAGGGGTTGGGGTCATGTATCCCATTAATCAAAATCATGTTTTTCATTCCCAAATTAATTTAAAGGTTGGAATCTCTAATTATGAAAAATTGTTCTTAATTCATCAAATTGCAAACTATAGATTTAACAAGTAAGAATTTGATGCAAATCCTAATTTAATTCTCATTTCCACAGGAATGATTGGAGAGCGGCAAAGGTTTCTGGAGATTATGGAGTACTTGTGGGATTTCTGACACATACTTTTGATTCTTTTCATGAAATGAGTGCAGTTTTCAAGGTAAACTTTTGAGTTTGCAAACAGTATATTTTTTGTTATTAATTTTTTGTCAGCTTTCATTGTCATTAATTTTGAAATCAAGCATCCAATAAAAAATGTATCACTTATCTCCTTAACAGTTTAACATCTACATAATATTTATATTAAATAATTGATTCAAAACTATTTAAAACTTTGGTTTTTAGGTGTCAAATAAACTGGTAATGATGAGGAGGGGGAAGGGGGTTAAAAATTTATGGAAAATCTAGTATATATATCTACTTAATTGGTCATTTTGTTTTTGCACCCCTAAAAATACAGTTTTTTTTCTAAAATAACCTCGATTAATATTTTCTCTGAAAACCCCTAAAAATACCAATTTACTAATTTTGACTACTAAAAATGCCACAAGTGCCCCTATCATACCAATATATGAAATATCTCCCATGGGAAGTTGAGTTTCTTTCAGTGAGACTGTGAGAGTTGGCACTGTCAGACTGTTACATACTCACAAATGCAGTATATTATTATAATAGTAATTATATTTCTTCATTACTCTCCAATGTATATCTTGTAACACTGTTCTTAAGGCTAGGTTTAGCACAAATCAAATTACAGTTTTCAGGGCTTGGAATAGCACTAAGAGCTACTAGAATAAAATCAACGCAGCAACATTTTTGTTGCTTCAAAGTACAGATTTGTTTGAAAGAGGATTAGTTTGACATAGAGTTTAAAAAAAAATATTAACCCTTTGAGCCCCAAGCAGGACAAATGTCATATTGTTAAATTCTCCCAACTGAGTTCCATACTTCTTATATAAGCAGTTTGGGAGAATTTGGCATTTCAACTTCCACAGCTTATTTCACATGATCAATGCCTTGCTTCTCATTACCAGTTCTATTGTTTTGTTTGAGTTATGTAAGGAAAAGTTGGAGGTTGATATTTGCCTGGGGCTGTAAGGGTTTTAAAGCAGATACTATATATTTTGTTATTTATTGTTCAACAGGGTTTTAAGGAGGAAAGACAATACTGTTACTCAAAGCGCTGAGCACAAAGGTAAAAAAAATTGCAATATAATTATAAATATTCCGACTTTAGTTTTGAAAAGGGTTGATCTGTGTCACTGATAGGCTACTGGAAAACTGACAATAACACGGAGAGTTAAATACAAGTCTCAGGAACAAAGAGTCTATGTTTCCTTTGCGGAGCAAAGTCCGTGGAGAATAGTATTTTACAAGTGTTTCATGCGCGTGAAAAGCATACAAACTCTTACAACTATTAACTATTACCTGATTACATTCTCAATTTTTAAACTATTACCTGATTACTTGATTCTCAATTAACTATTACCTGATTACCTGATTCCCAATTAACTATTAACTGATTACATTCTCAATTAACTATTACCTGATTACATTCTAAATTAACTATTACCTGATTACATTCTCAATTAACTATTACCTGATTACATTCTCAATTAACTATTACCTGATTACATTCTAAATTAACTATTACCTGATTGCATTCTAAATTTCATTTAAGTGTTTGTAAATTGTGCGGTGTGCGTGTGTAATGGCGTTTATGTATGATGTTAGAGACTATTAGCTCTCGCCAAACCATTGCACATAAACCAACAATGTTTTACCTTTTAAAACCCAATTTAGATTAGATTAGATGAGTGAGATTAGAAGAGATCAGATCAGATTAGACGAGATGAGAGTAGATGAGATTAGATTATATTTGATTAGATCAGATCAGGCTATATTAGATTAGATTAGATTAGTTAGATTAGATTAGATTAGATTAGATTAGATTAGATTAGATTTGATTTGATTAAAAGAGATCAGATTAGATCAGATTAAATTAGATTAGATATTGAAAATTTAAATATTTATAAGTAAAAGCGCTTTACAATATATTCATATATTAAGCACTATATAATATTTTGTTATCATTATTATGTGTAAACTGAGATGAGAGAGTTTGAAAAGTAGATGCAGTAAATTTTGGTATCTTTGAGTGGTTCGTGACAAGAACTGTCGTAAAATTGTTTTGGAGGGATGGAAACTTGTCATCTCTCCAAAAGTCTGGTAAATCTGGTAAGTCATGGTTCCGTAGTTGTCGAAATTTATCGAGTCTATTAATTAAAACAAGACAGAAATTCAAAATCTATACGAAAGTGTATACAATTACACGCAGCTGTCATTAGACATATAAAACTGAATCATAGTAAGAAAGTGTTTCTAGTTTGTTGAATTAATTAAACCAAATTCCGGATTTTCAATAAATTTCATCAACGCCCGCATTTCAAAATAGCTGCCCGGCGCATTTCCGTTTTTTTAAATTCGATCTGCCTCGTGAGTTGAACCAAATTTACTCGTTTGTTATGCTTCCTGCGCAGAAAAATTAAAAAAAAAACTATACGTTTTCAAAAATTCTGATCAGAAACCTGGAATTATTTTCATTTGGCCTCAGTAAGTGAGTTCAAAACTTTCTTAATATGCAAATCCGGATTTGCATATATTGATTCATTAAACTTTAGAAAAGAATAGAATTTATTGTGTTAACCTCTTTATAGCTTTAAAATCAATTTGCTATTGATATGTTATCATAACATACACGCGTATTTTTAATAGAACCAGTAAAGTTTTCCGAGGCTCATTGTTCTTAAAATTTTTTGGGCGATTTCATCCTCAATTTGTTCTTAATTTGTTCTTATTTCCATGAGCAGATTTCGATGAAGAAAAAACAAAATAAAACAAGCTATTGGAAAATCAAAGGCCTTGCGCCACAATTGTATTGTACGGCTGAGTTAGAGAACTATCTTCATTGTTTGTTGAGCAGTCTTTACAGTGAATCGCTAAGTTTTAGTCAATTTTCTATACTACAAAAACTTTCCTAGTTATCAAGCCTCAGCCTGAGCTTGTTCTTAAATTGTTATTAAGTTTTGAGTCTCATTGTTCTTATAAACTTGTTCTTATAAAAAAAAGCGTGTATTTATTTTTTGATCCATTTCAAATGAAATGACATCTGATTACAAAACAACAAGATATATTGTGTGTTTATAACTTCATCAACTAGGGCTAACCATTTCTATACGTCCTCTTTCCCAGAGCCTTTTCTCGAAGACGAAAGCAATTGACAAACGAAGTTTAAGGGTTGCTAATGAAGTCTGACAAAGAAAAAAGAGTACTCAAAAGACATATAGCTACATGGAAACTCAAAATGAAATATAGCAGAAAAGTTATTTGGATCGACCAAACTATACGGTTTTTGAGTTTCAAGTACATATTGTTACATCTACTTGTATACAGATCATCGTATGTGGTACAGGCTACTTACTGGCTTCGATGTGTTAATCAGCATTTATATATAAAGTAAATATAACGCCCCCTCTGATTGATTGTGTGCAGCATTGTTTGAATTCTCGTTAGAAAGTGTTATCTTATCGCTTTCCTGTATAAAGGAAATAGAAAATTCGCCCTGCTTGTACTGTTCAGTTATAAGTTACTTTCGCAATTATGCATGCGCAGTGTTTGTTTTCCACTGTTTTGGCGGGCCACAGGTTTTATAAGTCTTACGGAATCCTGTGGACCTAACAAAACAGTAGGAATTAAACACTGCAAGACCTGTGGCCTGCCAAAACAATGGGATATAGACGTGAAAGTGAATGTTATTACTCATCCAGTTCTCTCTGTCTCACACTTGGGATCGGGCCCTCTTCTCCGTTGGTCGACGTTTGTCACGTGATAGTGAACCACCACGTAACAAACTTCACTGATGAAGACTGATGGTTTCAGTCGAAACGTCTGTTTATAATTGAGACCAAAATTCCAGAAAACGATTTAAAAATTTCTCAATCGGATGTAGACACTGCGCATGATTGTGAATTGCACTAGACTCTGCGTGTAAAGTCACATTTGCTCAGGGTCATCACCCCCCCCCCTCCCCTCCTCTTCCCTCCCAGCTATCCCCTCTCCTCGTGGAAGTAACTGACATGCAGGTGCATAAATTGCCACGTGCTTCTCTAATGTGGGCGTACAATATTAGAAAAATAGTGAATCATGAAAATGCAATTGCAGCACGCAAAACTGGCGCTTTCCCCGGTAAATTCTCATATCACAACACAAGTTATCACTATAGTCAAAGCCACAGATTGAATATAATATATTACCCATATTGAATACAAAATGTAACAGTTTGATTGCGGAGTTACAGAGTAATGAGCGAGAGAGATCGTTGATAACGACAACTCAGAACTTTTGTGTCAGTAAATTATGTATTTCTTTGAAAAGCCGGTAAACGGTTCAAAAAAGCCTGAGCTCTAGTTGGGAATCGAACCCAGGACCTCCCGTATCCCAGGCGGATGCTCCAGATACCACTGAGCTACAAGAGCTTCTACTGGTGGGCGAGGTCATGTAATGATATCAATGTCTACAAAACAGCTTCTCGTTGGGTTGCTGTCACACTGAAACTCAATGCTAGATTCAAACTCTTTTACAATGACAATTGTCACATGCATCAAAATTAAGAATTTTCTAGAACATTAAAAGAGTTTAGAGTGTCAGAAGTTACAACATTCGGAGGAAGAGAATTTGTGCCGTTGTATGAAAAATAAGATAAAAAAATCGGCTATCTAGTCTTTTGCGTGCATAACTAGTTTACGGTATGTTGCTTTAATTTAACGTATATAGTGTTTTTCTAATATCATAAACAGTTTACATTTTGAATTATATTGCTTTAATGATTTACATTTTCCTCTATGGTGGTAGTAATACGTTCACTTCCAACTCTCACAGATAAGGACATGTTGCGTACAAAACTATGATTTACTTGGTCCGTAAAATAAAATCAATTTGTATCAGCATGCTATTTACATACGTTGATAACTGTTTCTACTTTTTCTTTTATCTTTGCAAATTCAAACATTTTGGATCGGTGGGAAGACGGTAAACATGAAAATCTTAACAATTAAAAAGATCTGTTGACCCAAAAAATTTTTCTAAAATGTAAGAAAACGCGCGCTAAAACTAGAATTTGTTTTTTACTGAATAAGAAGTTTGTTGGTTTTACTTTCATTTTCAAACAAAAAAAGGAAAAACCACCAAGTTCTTAATAGCATTATATTCTAAAATCGTACGGAAACTGTCTGTCAAGATGGATGATAAAAGAAAAAAAAATGAAAAGAACTTTTTAGAAAAATCTTGAGACAACAGAGACAAATGTATAATAATGAAAATATTTAAAGCAAGCTGCTTCAGTTATTTTTCCTCAATTGAACATAGAAACCAGAAAAGAATAATCAATTATGAATCTTAGTTGACAATATTTCCTTCATTATTATGCGTGTCTTTCTTTTTTAAAACTGAAGATTCAACTTGAAAACTTTTTAAACAGTTCGCCAAGCCAGCCATAAGATCGGCGAAGGTACCAGGCCACTTTCGCAGGCTTCAAGCAGACCGCTGCTAGCCCTCTTGATATTTGAGTTAATCTGAATGAGAGTATTTATTCTAAGTTCTTAGTTCTAAACTCAACAGGCCGATCCTAAAATTGTTCTCGAAAACGACTGTAAACATTAAGATAAATGGGGAATGGTGCACAGTTAAAAACGCAATTAATTTACGCTCTTAGAAAATTGGAAAATGTCAGTGAATGTCATAAAATGTTGCAACAAGTTTACTGTAATAATATTATACAACTTTTTTTTTTAAGAATACATTTTACAAAGTTTTTATAAGAAACTTTTTTATAAGAACATGAGGCTGAACATCGCCAAAAATTTAAGAGCATGTTAAGAACATGCTGAGGCTACAGTGTTGTTAAAAAAGTTGCTTTTCGGTGGGATTCTTGACTAAAGTTCGCAGATAACAATTTTACATCTCATGTTCTTTCATTTACCAAATCGCAGTTCTTTCAGGTATATCTCTTGAGACAAAGTGGCAAGAAAGTACATGTACAATTCAATGTATACACAAATGTACCACATACGGTACATCTATTATTCATATTGTCTAAAATCAGTAAAGATATTTTAAAAACATGTTTAATAACATTTGAGGCTGATATCCCGAAAATATTTAAAAAAGTTCAGCCTCAGTCGAAAAATTCGACGTCTTATATAAAAAAAAGTGTAGTTCAGTTTGATATTTCAAAGCAGAAACATGAAGGAATACACGATACTGGACCATCTGCTTTAAAAAACTGAAGTTACAGCTTTGTTTGAATTACAGTTGAAGGCCATCATTTTTTTGTATCTTTTCTGTTTAATATGTTAATTCATTTCCGATCAAAACGTTTTCAGTTGTCGCTAGAAAGTATTAACTTATTACAAGAAATTAGCATCAATGCAAACTGAATTAACAAATGTACCTTTCCAATCACTCATGACAAAACTTATACTTCATTAATAAGCACATTAAAATATCTCTTTTTAAGACACTTCCTCTCAAATAATAGAATTATCTTTTAACTAAAATTTAAGTAACCTCGACAAAAAATCTGCCTATTACATTGCCATCTTTTCTAAAGAAGGGGTTCACTCACATAAAGCCATCTTCCTAAACATTTTAAAATAGTACACAATTTAATCAAGGCAAATTAAAAGGGCGGAAATCTTATTTACAAATTACTGAATGGGCAATTTAAAACATTGAGTTTGTGACCGAAGCGTTACGTCCGGGCTTTGAGAAGTTTGTCTATACACTTCCAAAGTGCAAATATTGATTGAAAGAACTTGTTCAAAATGTGATAGCTGGTCGTGTTTCACAAACAAAAAGTGTATTCCCACGAGTTTTATCAGTTGCTAGTTTGCTATCGATTCAAAGCGAAAGAGACACACGAGGTATGTACTGCGCTTGAAAATGACACTATCACTCTACCAAAATTATTTAAATTTTAAGCTTTATAAAATAGTAATTGCGTGCGATGCTCCGAGCTCTGTTCTGACATATTTTATGTAACTACATATGTTATTGAAGCGAAGGAGAAATAGGAGAAAAATTCACTGAAAGTTGGCATGGTGTACACGTTATATATTTTTGTTCTTTTACACCGAATCTTAGTCAAACGCCGTGGAGGAACATTTTACTTTAAAGACATACTTTCTAATTCACACTTCCTATTTCAGTTTAAAACTAATTTTGCTTACCGGCTGCCGCGGATACTTGGGGTTTTTCTTACAATATTCTTATTCCTTTCCACGTTTATTTATCCTCTACAAAATAGCTTTATCTTAGGTGTACGAAAACTAGATGCATTCTTGAGTTTTTGTGAAAATAGTTTCAAAAACTAAACTTCAGTGAAAGTTTGCGGACGCGTAGCCGATTCCGAATTACTGCTTTCTTCAGAAAACGCAATTTCTCCCATGAACCACTGCTTAAAACGTAGGTAAGTTTACTTAAAGCTATGTGTTAAGAAAAAGTAGAACACTCCTAATTTATTTTATCACCAAGATAACCCGTTTTTATCGTTTCGGAAATCACAATTTTAATCTTAATTCTTGCTTAAAAAACAACTGACAAGTTATGCTTCCTGAATGATTTTTTTATTTCTTTGAAACACGAAATCTCCAATAACTTATATTTGCCTCTTGGCTCAAGGCGATGTTTTTTTTCTGCCATCAAACGTTATTTAATAGTTTTGTATATTGAGGTTTTGAAAGCAAATTTAACTTTTTTAAGCGAAAATTTTTATCACGTTTATTGTCATTAATCAAAGAAACAATTTCTTTTTATCTGTTGGATATAAAACTTTACAAGCATTTAAATTTGTTCTAGCTACGTTTTGTCGCCGTTTTTAATATCACAGAAATTCAGGATATATAATGAGACAATGAAATTATTTCAAAAAGCATCACAGTACTTCGAACAACACCATTTAATGGTTTCGTTACCCTCTATTTATAAGATCACCTTGCCCACGCAAAACGAGTTTCAGTTTAAAATTAAATGATGAATCCTTGTTCGTTTTGACTCTATATTCTTTGTGAGGGCAAAAACTAAATTACCAACTCGATCCCTTTGACTGCATCTTTTCTTAAATCAATATACATGCTTTTTCTGTAACAAAACGTTATAAGAACAAGCTCATTTTTGCGAGAATTTAGACAATTTAAAAACAATTCAAGTTGAGACGCGTTAACTAAGGTTGTTTCTAGTAGAAAAATTCCTGAAACTTGTAATTCAACTTAACTATGTATACATCATAAAATATAAAAAGATTCACTGTAAAGACTGCTCAACAAACAATGAAGGTGGTTCGCCTCTAAATTCAGCCCGATACAATACATGTGTGGCGCAAGGCGTTTCATTTTCCAATATCTTGTTTCTGTTTTGTTTTTTTTTTGTTTTTTTTTCTTCATTAAAAACCGCTCACAAAAATAAGAACAAATTAAGAACAAATTGAGTTTGAAGTCGCCAAAAAAATTAAACCATGGCAAAATTTATTGGTTGTTATAAAAAAGGGCGTAGTCACAGGAAAGCTTGATTTATCACTTGATACTGATCGATATTACTAAAAGGGATTATTATGATTTCTTAACATTGCAAGACGCGGTGAATGAACTTCACAGCGATAAAAACGGAAGGTGAATTAGTTTAGTGACAAGATAGAACCACGAGTGACGGGATAAGTTCGTTACGAGTTAAAAAAAACCCAAACTATTAACATCAAATAACACGATTCAAACTTTTATCAAGTTATCGGCTGTTTCCTTTATTATCAACTCCATCACCTGTCAATTTCACGCCGCATTTTAAAAGCTGGCTCCCTAGAATTTTTAAAAATATTACCAATTATATGACAAGTAATATTTAGGTGTCACTAAAACGTTTTCAATAACTCATTATGACAAGATAGTCATTCAGTTGTGAACTTCAGCATTAAAACATTTTCCTAAATGTTTGCCCATGTGATCCGACTCGTTGCTATAGCAACGTAACTTTTCGAAATGCAAAAAGGAAGCTTTAAAATTAAGCCATTTTGTTTTATTTCTCAAGATTCCATCGGTAAAATCTCTTTAAGTTTTGAACTTAAACAGCTTATATTACAGCAAAGATTTTAAAAAGAAAAAAACCATTGGGTCATTCAGAGAGAGAAAAAAGTTATTTGAAATTTTTAACTTTCACGAAATGAAAAAAATTACATTAGATAATTTCTTTTAAGAAAACGGAGATTGGTTATTCGACGTTTATTTGCAAACTTCAAAAAAAAATTACCGAAGAAATTTTGAGGAACTGGTGTTTCTATTTTGTTCCGAGCGCCCTGTGACGTAAAACCCAAGCGCGTTGTGCATGTATCGCGCCATTTTCGTACTCAGGTGCGGTTCAAAAACCCGGTTTTTGAACCGCGGTTCAAAAACCCGAGTGAGCCACCTTAAAGTGTGACCACACGGCGGCGTGGTTGGCACAGTGATAAGATATCTGCCTTCTGACTAGGTCCCATGTTCAAACCCCGGCTCAGCCGAGTGTTGAACATTTGTGTGACCTTCTTTTCCGCCAAAGTTAACTCAACTTTCCATCCTCCCGAGATCGGTAAAATCAGTACCAGCTTCTGCTAGGGGCTAACCTGCGACGGATTAGTGTTCCGTCCAGGGGGAATCAGTGACTCTCATCCGCTTAACACTACAGAAACCGGAGATAAGCACCGGCTCGAATGGGCTACTTGCTCGTAAAAGGATTTAGCTAGCTATTTGAGAAATCAAAGGGTACCTGTGGCAAACTCGTGAAAAAGTCTTTTAGAAATGAAAGTTGATAGTGAACTGGCAATTGGTCCGATTGCTCTTACAAAGTCAAGGCTTTCTTTGTCAGCGAACGATCGATCTTCGACAGTTATCGTTTAGATATCGGGCGCTTGTGTCGGAACGATGAAACACAACAATCGTCTACACCTGGGTGACAAATTTGCATATCGCAGCCCGGTCGCTTTAATAACTCGATCCACGAATAAAATTTCGTGTCAAAGTACTGTAAAAACCCGCCGCATACAAGAACCTAATGATTTAGAAACCTACAGGATGATATTTGGCACAATAATACCCAAAATTTATGAGAAACTGTTCAGCTCCAAAAAAAAATAGGTTTTTACACAAAAAATCACTCTAATTCTAACAGTTAATTACTTTTTTACTCTTTGAATTTTTTTCAGTCTTTATTCTATAGTACAGAATCTATGTACAGTATATTTTATTCCTTCAATTTTTTTTATTTATTCATTTATCTAAGATATTAATTTCTTTTATCTTGAATGTACATAAAATACATACGAAATCCAAATTATTTTGGGCTGTTACTGCTTAGCAAAAAAGGTAAGCATTTCAATTATTTAATATACTAGTGCCAAACTATTATAAGTCAATTAGTACAATGTAATTTCTGCTAATGGTTTATATTCTACAAAAACCTCTTGAAAATAAGAATCTATTAATAAGTAAACCTAATCAGCCTGACTTATAAGAAATAACCTAAAATATAAGAACCTATTCAGCTCGACGTTAAAGGGCTTTTACTGTATACACTCTTTTTTTATAAGAACCTTTTTCATAATAACACGAGGCTGAAAATCGCCAAAAAGTTAAGAACATGTTAAGAACATACTGAGGCTGAGAAAAGGTGAAGAACATATATTTATGATAACCTATTGCAAATAATTCATACAGTGTTGTTAAAAAATTTGCATTTCGGTGGGCTTCTTGTTCGCAAATAACAATTTTACATCACATGTTTTTTCAGTTACCAAACCGCAGTTCTTTCAGGTATACAGTCAATGTCATTAACGTTGTCCACCGAAAAAAGACATTTACACATTTAGACATTTAGACTGAAAGAAATAT
>JAODFW020446061.1:0-12025 GCA_027575235.2 Palythoa mutuki | reverse complement strand
GGGACCCCCATTCCCCCCCTTCCCCCCCCCCCATCTCGGGAACATGACGAGAGAGAGTTTGAGACATAATAACATCACTTTTACACGCTTAGCGTAACACAAAGAAATGCTTGATTTGTTGGAAAAGGAATTTTTTATCAAATTTATTGCAACTATATTGGTAAAACTGCGAGTTTTCAAAGATGTAGCCCCTAAATTGACAAAGAAATTAATTTCAAAATCGAAGCATTTTTTCAAATGAACTGAATAGTAGAAGGGCATTGCATGCCCCGCGAGCCTCGCTATGATGCTAAAGACATAATTTTGATGCAAAAATTCCACAAAAAAATTGGCTTCAAATATTCATATCTTCGCCCATTTTAGGTCATTCTCATCGCAACTTTGCACTTTTACAATTATTGATGTGACATCTTTAATGATGAATTCCGATTTTCGAAAAACGGAATATTCTACAATGCCACCCTGGTGTGAGAAAGGTCTATAGAGAAACAAACTCTGTCTGTATGCAAAATAAGGGAAAATTGACCAACCAACACCCAAAAATGCAAACCATCAGCATGTCACTGATTGGGATACAATCAAAGACCTTATTGGACGCAATAGCAAACCATTAATTGGTGTAAAAAGGGAGATAGTCATCGGAAAGGAAAAAGAACTGGCCAGAACACTTTAGGAAAAACCTCCTAGGTGCAACTCCAATAACCTCGGAAGATCAAGAGCTACCAAAGCTCCATATTGCTGACACCCTCAACATGAGCACGGAACCCTTCACCATGGAAGAGCTCAAAACAGTACCCAGTATCTTAAAAGACCAAAAGTCACCAGATCTTGGCAATATTCCTACACTTATCTGAAAAGATCCAACCTTCCACGATCTATTGCTGCGCATCTACACATTTCTCCATTTAACCCTCCATCACCGGTATTTCGTAATATATTGTAAGGTGAAAGCTTTTCGTACGCACACACTTGGAGGAAACAGTCACTCGACCGTACCAGAAATTATTCAACGTGTTGAGGTAGTCGGTGCCGATTGCACACGTGAATCAAATCGCTCAAAACATCGCCGCACACTGGAGGAAACTGCTTACCCCAACAGTCAGGAGTGAAATTTTGCTAAGCACATAGCTCCAGTTTGCCCTGCGCTTTAGCGGTAAAAGAGAGAAATTAAATTTTTTATTTATGTAAATAACTTTAAACATGATTTGTAATAACAAATTTCATGTTTCATAACCAACATACCATTTATTATCGGGGTCTGGACCGTTCTTCTCCACCACTGGATGGTGTCTGATATCGGGTACCATTCTATAACGGTCTTTGGAGGATATCAATTGTTGATACCTTTTGCAATTTCCATCATGATATTGATCAGACCGGCAGTATATTTGAAACTGATAGCACGCGCGTCTTGCAATGCCAAACAAACTCCTGTCACTCTTTCCTCCGAGGTCCAAAACGGGACGTTTTATTCTTTTGCATCAATGTTTTTTTGGCACAGGATATACTTTGTCAACCAAGTTTACTTCTTCCAAAATTTTCAGCTCTCGAAACTACGGTCCTTGGTCCTCGGCATTGAGAGAAAAGTGAGACAAACGTTTGAAAGCACAACCATCAAAACCTAGCCCAATATGAATAATTTCCTCGTAAAATAATGAAAATTGCATATCATTTCCATAAAATTATGCGAGAGACCAATTTGTCTTGATTGCGTGTTTGTAATTTAAAAAATTCTCATGCCCGATCGAGAAGTCACAACAAAAATTTGGCTCCCTAGTTCTTTAACTCTACATAGTTATTATAGGGAGCCAAAACCCTTTAAATAAATATACAAGTCATGTAAATATTTTCTTTCTAATTAATGTACCTATAAGGGTTAAATAAAGTTGTTGTTGTTGTTGTTGTCTTGGAACTGACAAACAGCTCTCGTCACTGACGGTGTACGGTGTGAGGAGACGGGATAATGTAACGTAACGTAACACTATCGATGTTACGCTATCCATATACGTCTTTTGTCTAGTTTCCTCAGTTGTATATGTAACAGTAGGAAAATGCAGCAAGTGATGAACTGTCTATTTCGACCATTTTTACCGGACTTTCAGAACACAAGAAACATGGAAAGAAAGATTGCGAATTAGATATACTTTGAGAATGAAGGAACTCGTAAACTTTGAAATTTGCGGTTTCACATAAGGTTACGGTAACGGTAAAACTAACTAATTGTAGTTAAAATATCAATCATGGTGACGGCTCTAAAAACACCGAATAATAAAAGAAAGTCCCTTCGAAATCATTCGTAATTTGAATTTGGCCTTTGCAAGCTTTATAAATTAACAAAAAGGCTGTTAATATTCAAAACACACTTTTATAACGAATAAAGTGTTGTTACCGTCAGTATTAATAAACTGTTTGCATGATAATCATGTTTGCAAATCAACCGTTTGTGACAATACGAGAACAATGCCTTTTTTCATAAATATTATCATAAATGAGAGAGTAAAATAAGTTCTTAAACACATAAACCAAACAAACAAATATACAAACAACAAACAAAAAAGCTGTCTGAATATGTTATGATATTCCACTGTATTTTTGCCAACCAAATCAACAAACCTGACAACTTTCTTGCTGCCGAATAGGATTTATATCCCGTATATCATGTCCACTGTTTTGAGTTAAAACACAGCAGCACAGATGTAAATTGGAAGGTTTCGATTCGATCGAGCGAGACTAAACTCAGCATTAAACCGAGCTTTCATGGTGATATCTTCGATCACAAACAGCTGAAATTCAAAACATTTGCGCTGGATTATGGAGAAAAGAAGATTAAACGAGCCGCCTTGCGGGGAGATAGCTCATAAGCATTGTGGCTGCTAGAGCCTTTTGTAACTAAAATCTTTCTTTTTTCAACATGGCAGAGTATTTAACATTTTTTTGTACAATTTTATTTATTTTAAAAACTGGTTTTCTATAAACTTTTCTCGGATGGCCATTAGTTTCCCAAAGTTAAAGTACATATGGTACTTGTTGTCTCTATCTTGCCTAGGGTCAATTTAATATTTGGCAATACTTACGCAAAGTTGTGGTTATATTTTCTCTGAGGTTATAACAGTTCATATTTAAATTAATTACGAGAATAATTAATCATTTCCGTTGAACAAATATTACTTTAGTTTTTACATTATGTTTCGGAAATGAAATCGAATGAATGCCTGGAGTTATCTTCAATTTTTCGGCATCCTGAAAGTTTTTGCACTTTTATAAAAGCTAAAATCTTCAGAAAAACTCATTTCTTTCGGGCCAATTTCGTTTGAGTGTCGAAAAAGTTACATCACGTGCCTTTCCTCAAATTGTGATTGGTTGATTTTAGCAACTTCGAGCCGTGATTGGCTAGAGAAGTCAAGACATGAGCACTTACACGGCGTACGTATTTATTTCTTTTTTTATTTTCTTTTAATTTGTTTTGTATTTCCCGTTTTTAGAAAGACAAAGCCGGTTTCATTTGAAACTATTTTAACTATTTAAAGTTGTTCTTTTGTTTAGAAAGAACTTTGAATTGAACAGAAATGATAAATCCCTTTATCAGTTCATAGTATCGCACTAGGTTTCTGATAATATTTGTTCAACTTAACCCCGCTACACACGAGCCGAGATTTTGTCTTTAAGCTCCCGACTTTTTGCCTTAGGTACTAGGTAGTTCCAGACAATATTTTTCGTCACCATCAAAAATTGTGCATGTTTGATCCGAAAACGTCGGCAAATAAATTCTCGGCTCCTGTGTGGCAGATTCATACAAATTATTGGGAATAGAACTTGGTTCGACTAATCAAAGAGCAGTATTTATCATTTAATTGCGAGATTTCAGATCAAAGCCATTTGACAGGGAATTCTTTCAGAAGACAGAGGTCATGCCCCACTAAACCGACAAATGGAACGTGTACGGCATATCTTGCATCCTCATAAATTGTCTTTGACAAACAGTCGGCTCTTGTGTTTCAGGCTTGAGAAAACATGTTGAGTCTGCCTTTGTCTTTGCTATGCTTCCTGACTGGATGAAAATCATCAGTGGAACCTCTTGTGATAATCTTGCCCAATTCCGGTTAAATAGATACTGTTTGTCTTCCAAGAAACAAGCAAAAATAAACAAGAAGAGTTTTAAGAAAAGCTAACAATTTAAAACGTAAATTAACGAATGTGTCATATATCGACGCAGCAGATGTTTAGAGCCAAGGTAATTGGATGATTGTACAAAATAAATATTTTCTTTCGTCACCCTCCTCTCTATAAATATGTGTTGCATACCGGTTACTGTAGGAAGAGGACAACAACGTTAACAGGAGGAGAAGACCTCGCTGATATACATTCTATCAGAACTGAGACTATTATCTATCCGTATCGTGCTTGTGGTCCTGTCACTGCTCTCGCTTTAAGGCGGAGGATCTCCTTGTGTCACTACATACGGGGGAGGGGTACTGCTGTATACTTGTGGTACTGTTATTGGTCTCGCTATAAGGCGGAGGATCTCCTTGTGTTACTACATACGGGGGAGGGGCAAAGTCTAGTGCTGTGACTTGACCAAAGTCTGCCTCTCCAAGATCGATTTCCCTCTCACTATAGGGGGGAGGAACGTTGCCATTGTTATAAGGAGGGGGGTGGGTTATCTGTATTATTTCTGCATCAATCCTGTCAGATTGCGTGGCTACTTGTGATTGGTCAGTCACATTGTTACCATGGTTATTGCTGCTCCGTCCTCTTTGGTCTCGCTTTTTTAAAACAAAGTAAACCATTAAACCAAAAATCAAGGTTCCAAAGCACGCGAGACCTATTAGTAGAGAATTCATTTCTTCGGAATCTGCAGAAATATAAAAACTTATTAGTTAACTACATTAATTCTACAAATTAACAATTCTACGGGCATAAAGAGGCTTAAATTTGGCCTAAAACCTGATAAATAATCGTGGTTTGGAATCTACTAAAAAGCCGAGCATTTTAGTTATTGGTAGAACAAATAAAATATAACACTCATTCCATTAAAACAGATTAGTGTGGACAAAAAAAAAGTTTGCACATTTATCCATTCCACCACTGATGGTGTATGTAATATAGGACTACATGCTGTCCATTCCACCACTGATGGTATATGTAATATAGGACTACATGCTGTCCAATAAAATAATTGGAAATAATTGGATGAAAAGAATTCCGATTGGGACAGCAAAATTGGAGGACGCCGCAACCGAGTTCTACCTAACTGTCAGAGGAATATTTTGCTATGTTCCAGGTGGCTCACAGTTTAGTTTTGTTTTTTAACAGTTCAGCTGGAGTGGTTACCAGGTACGATCGACAGGTGGGATACTTTGAAATTCTACCCGCCATCTTGTTCCAATGAGTAGCAACAGACAATAATCAAAGTTTTCCGTTCTCATCGAAGTATTCTTCACAAGGGTACAAAAACCAAGAATATATTAAAATTTGTAAAGCTCCACGGCGTACATTAGCCCGGCTTTCAACACTGAAATGGAGTTGTCACTAGAAGACCAAACGTACTCTGCGACGAAGTAAAGTTGCCATTGAGCACGAGCTTGGAATAGTGGTTGCTTTCTCATCTCTTCTCTTTAGGCACTGTTTCCCGAATAATCGAGTTCATTTTAATGCTTTTTTTTCTAAAATGGAATCTAAAATGGTCGTACACGCCGGCCTGGATAAAACCTGTGGACCCCTATTCACCAATCAAACAAGTTGGCTTCCACTCAAGAAAACAAAATTAAACTGTCGAAAAATAAAACTGAACTGTCAAAAAAAACCATGAACTATCAAAAAACAAAATTGAAATGTGTAAAAACAGAACTGAACTGTGTGCCACCTGGACAATTTTAACTTCTGGTTCAGTCGGTAAATCGTTAAAATATCCGAGATAAAGTGTTCATCACAACTTTTCTTGTGCTTGATGAGTATAAAACTTCACGCTTATCACTGTTGCTGATATATTAAATGGTAATATGGTAGGTGTAGCCAAACAAAACACTATACCTGAAGCAACATCAAACGTTTGGTGAGCTGGGAGATGCTCTGGAGCGTGCATCGCGAAAGTACAGAACAGTGGTGTAACGAATCCGTCCCAAAACCTTTAAACGTCGCAAATTTTTAAATTCGCACTTGTGAGTTGTTTCAACGGTACGAAACTGACTTCTAAAATACAACAGCATGAGTTTACGTATTAGCCAATCAGCTTTCTAGTTAAACGAAATATTTCACCCTTGTTCAACACTCGCATATTAATTATTATTGTTTTGAGTTGCCCGAATTAAGAAAGGAACTTTTAAAATTGGTTGATTTTCGTTTGACGAATGTGTTTTAGTGATCGTAATAAAATAATTGTATTCACATATAACATATTGGATAATCAGTGCTTGTTTTCACAGAACAAAAGCAGCTCCAACTTTGCACTAAATTACATTTGTGACAGTGTATACTGCGGTGGTTCCAGCATGATTTAAAAAACAGCTGTCTTGACAAGATGAAACACAGCATATTAAAACTCGAGATAAAACAATTTTGAACTGAATTCAAAAGTGCTTTTATGTTTACATTCATGTTTTTAAAACTACACAGCTAAAATGAGACTTCCAAACTAAAGTTTTCTATTCGCCTAAAGTTAACCAAAGTCGTACAACGGCACAGTTCTAGAACTAAAATAGTAATTAAAAGTAAGTATATCATATATTTTGCTTAAATTTCCTTGCTTTTCAGGCGGTAGGGCCGGAGTTATAAGCTTGAAAGGTACTGCGTACTGTCTGGAGCAAGTAGCACTCGGTGGAAAACTGTTTTGTTTTATCTATGCCACCTGACAGGTTGCATGCATATATCACCTGTTGCTCGTAATGAATATTCATTTTGAAGTGTGTTTCCTGGCAAAACTTATACAGAAAAATTTTTCATCATATAAATAACAATACCATAGCTAAAAATGGCGAGATTAATTTGTTTAGAAAAATGTACCAAAATTGAAATTTTGGCAAATGTGAATGACAGTTTATAACTATTAGAATGCGATGAAAATGCGATGAAAATCTTTTTATTTAAAAGTGAAAATGTGGTCCTGCAGTTTAGAGACATTATTTAGTTTGAGCCGTTATTCATCATAAAAATATTTAACACTTTTCTCTTCATCATAAATTTGGTTCAGCATTGCTTACAGTATTTCACTGATTTGACCTCTTACACACAGTGTGAAATGATACTGTACTAATAATTTCAACAATCAGTTCTGTAAACTCGTTACAGATACGTTTGGTGACGAGGGCCTCAAAACAGAAAAACTGTTAAGCAATGCTCCGCAATGCTTAAATCCCGTCCACAAAACACAACAGAGAATATGTTGCGAAGATTTATCCTATAACCCGTGCATTTTAAAGGCTTAGCTTCAGTATTACTTAAAAAATATTGAGTCCATGACCTCCGCGATACCGGGTTTGAAATTCCGTTGAAGGTTGTTTTTTTTAGGCTTCTCTTTCGCACTTACTTAAATTAATTGCATTTATAAAAGCAAAAATCATATTGTAACGTCATTGCTTATAACCGCGGTACAAAATTCATCACAATTTAAAGTTTATGAAATGTTTAGAGCCTGGCATTGCTTTTATTCATGAGTTGGGAGTTTACTTCACAAAGCTCAATAAACTAACCGAAACACGCGCTTTCATACAAGAACCAGTAGAGACTCATTGTTCTTAAGTTTTTAGCGACTTCAGCTCAAATTGTTTTTAAATTTAGTTTTGTTCTTCGGAGCGGTTTGAAATGCACGTAAGCGATTTTATAACTCTGAAATTAAAGCTAAGAAAGTTTAGATGTCTGTGTTAATCTTTAATAACAAAGGAAAAACATTCGGTTAATTTTAAAATCTCTGTGTTACATGCTGTGTATGTTGCAGCTAGCCTCAGTCCCCCTCCTCCCATGGAGAACTTGCTACAGGCAGTGTTGCAGCCTAGAGAGTCATTGTAAGAGCTTGGGCCGGCTGCAACGCAGGCTATAAATGTTGCCAAATTAAATTAAGAGTTTCACTCGAATTAAAAATGTTTCCTAGTTATCCATGCGAATGCTAAAATATTGTTAAATAGGTTTCTGGAGCTCTTATTTTGCAGGTGGTTACAGAAATATTGTCATTCCATTTCGTTTCACTCTAGATCTGTATAATTTTGTCTTTCGACAAAATTTTGACCAATAAACAATAAGGAAGAATAAGTTGGGGGCGTGCGGGATACAAGCATATCATACATGAAAGGACTATCACAGCATTTTTTAAAAACGAATAGCAAAGAAACGCAAATTTTACGAGGTCGGAAAGAAAGATAAAAGTTCTTAAAACAAAACTTTTTAAACTCTTTTGAGATAAAAATGCTTTAGTAAAGTATATAAAATACTACGCGGTTGCTGCAAATATGAGTACAGAAGAAAAACAAGAGCGAGAATGAAAATGAGACACCGAACAGGAAATAAAGAACATCAAGATAAAGTAACTAGTAAGATTAACACAGAAAGACAAAAGAGAATCGTTAGAGGAAATAATGAATGTAGGCGATGGAGAATTAGCAAGACATGACCAAACGTGCACCAAAGGAATATAATGAAAGTCGCATTATTGATTAAGAATCTCACATTCATGGTTGATAAAAAAATTCTTTCAGTTCGAAGAGGCTATGAGAACAATACACAAGAAGAAAATACCCTTGATCGAATATGCACTTAATAAATACTTAATAATCATGCACACATTGATTACTGAAAGATTTTTTTAAGCTGCCACGTGAAGAAAACTGTCCAAGCACCGTCGAAATGTCGTCACTGGAAGAAAATTGACTGTGCACAACGATTACCCCGCTAAAATCAATTTCTATAAAGTTATTCTTATGAATAAAAATGCGAGTAGAACATCTATCCACACAAGTACACACATAATTCATAAAGAACATTCAGAAATACACTGATACAAAAAAGAAACTACAAATACAGTTTCGACAAACCAGGGAAGAAAATATGTCAGTTGCACCTTTTTTGAAAGGAACACTTCATTTTGTGAATTAGAATTGCGCTTATATAAATAAGCGTTGTCATTTTTTTAAACTGAGTATCAAAAACAAGCAGTTGCTATGACAAAAACTAATGGAGAAACACACGAAATGATACAGAAACCGTCATTTTATATTGATCAGTTGCTGCAGATCAAACTGTTTCACAATAGAGCTTTTTATATTTAAACTTTTGTTGCTGCAAATATATTTGTAAGAGCCAGAACTTTTTGGCTGAGCTCCAATATTTATACTATCTAGTTTGATTTTTAATTCTACTTTTAATAAAAACTATTGTTCTTGCGTCAACGCATTGTTGACACATAATGATAAATATTTGTGGAAACTTGAGTGTCAGTCACGACAACAGTTTTTTGGCCATGGCTGACCGACTTCGCTATGTTTGCGTCATTGGAAATAAAACTGGCCGATTGCAACCCTAGCATCGACTGATCTTTCTTTTTCTAATATTTTACTTTTTAGGCCAATTTGAGCCTCCTTGTTTTAGCTGGATTGGAGAAACCTATTCAGTGTCTCGTGTTACTAGTTTTGGAGTTTTTTTGTGCCGCAAAAGTCCACAAATTTGTATCAACATGATAGATCCTTCTACAATAACGGTACAGTTTTGTTTGTTGCGTGAATTGTCATACTCAACAACCTGATGTAAAAAAACTTTTCTGCAAGATATTTTTTCTCGTGATTTTCAAATTAGAATTAAAAGTAATAAGTTTTCCTATGATCACGGAAATAATAGAGTAGGTCTTAAAATTTCAAAGGAGTTAGTTACCACTGAACAATGATATTAAAACCAGTTGTATTACAATAGATAACTCATTGACCAGCAGGACTCAAACTCACCAAATGCCAGAACTTTAAAAGACAACAGCTACATTCATTTCATTCATCATCGCTGTTCATTCAAGTGTTCTGAGTCTTTGGTCCGTGACCAACAATAATTCATTGTACACCTAGAACTGATGTCTGTCTTGTGGGACCTGAATCGCGGACACACCGGACAAGCAGATCTTTGCTTGTGGCGTGACTGATAACGGAAACCCAATTTTCACGTCAGGTTGAAACATCTCCAAACCTCATTAACGTCCTTTCTGACGTAATCTTAAAACAATGAACTTGTAGTTGTATGATAGCTTGAAAGATGAAATATTCATTGTTAGCACATATCAACATTTAAGTATTATACCAAAAGTTTAAAAACTTCGTTCTTCTTCTAAATGCTCAGTTAGATATTGTCCGACATACTGTGTATAAGGCTTAATCTTTAAAATTTGAAGGAGTTAAAGTGATAAAGAACAACATCTGTTTGATATTTTAAACAATAATACAATGATATTGCTATGGTATATTGCTCATGCGTTGCACGTTATAATTTAAGTTTATACGTATGTATTATATATAAACACTAGCCTCCTCCGCAGGCAACTTACAAGACTTCTATATTTTTCATTTTTCCGCATTCAGTAGTGACTAGTGAACCTAATTACTAAAGTGATATACAATACTACCGTAGGGGCTTTTACCATTTTGATTTATCGCAATAAAATTCCGACAAAATTTCCCATTTCGGCGGAAAAGTGAGTTGTTTTCACCCAAGTCCCATTCGTTTACAGGCCCCTCCCCGGTTTGCTGTAAAAGTGACTGTGAAAGGCTTGGGACTGGTGAAAATACGAGAATCTGTATGTATTATAATGTAATAAAATGAAACACAAATATTTCTATTGCCTTTGGAAAGTTTTCAGTGGAACGAACCAAAAAACACCATTGGACAGTCCTTGAGCGGGATGATGATGGGGACGGGAAAGTACTAAATTATATTACATCATATGCTAAAATCGTGGCATCACACACAGGTGAAAGTGAGTGGCACTACAATCCACTCTCATACTGTGTCTCACGGATTTAAGATATTAAACGCGTTGTTTAATTCTCATGGGTTTCAGAGTTTGCAGTCTTTACATCGTTCTTCTAAACGGTAAGTTTGATCATATTAGCGTTTGATTTCACCGCTCATAAACCAAACGAGGCTACATCAAATATTCAAAATACGTGAAGTGAAGTGAACCAGTCATTTTCGTTTTGTTTTGCTTCCATAGTTTTCCAAGAGACAAGAACTCACATCAGTACAACTCGACACTTGTGTTTCAGTTGTCTAAAAATATGAATTACTTCGATTATTAAACTTGTGTTGTAATTTTTTCAGCATGATTTACATTGGCATTTGATTTAACTCAGCTCAGTTTTACAAGTATGACATAAAGGGTTGAGTTTACATATATGCATATAAACAAAATACAACTAACGAATAAAAGAAAAGCCATAAAATAGAGAACGAGTTGGGATCATCCAAATTGCAAAGGCTGATTTAGTGGATGACCCCTGCTTTTAAAACACAAGTACGTATATTCTGGCATGGTCCACCAAAATCCTGCCCACGAACTTTTCAAGTTTTGCAGTTAACAAGATGTGTTGGATAGCTCAGTTCAAAATTGCACCGATTCTATTTAAATCGATTCAAAAATACCAGAATAGATTCAATTAAGAATAAAATATCAAACAAGTTGTTAGTCGTGCGTTTTGTTTTTATATTTCAAAACATTTGATTGACATATATCTACACATCACATAATAATATTCAAAGACAAAGAGTCTATTTTTACATATTAACTTATGGCGACTCATGATTTTCAAATGATGCATTAGTGCTTCGCTCTTTCAGTTTCCAAAGCAATAAAATGACGTTACATTAAGGATGAAAAACATTTTTAAATAGTTTTTTCAATCTTTAATCAGCTGATAGAGCAACGTTTATCAGTGGTTTGAAACATGTATTGATTAGCAAACTGAGTACATATTTTTGTGTTTTGTAGTTAATTTCTTGAAAAATAATATTTCTGTCCTCTGTTAGCTTAAAAATTTATATTTATCAAAGATGCATACAGCAT
>JAODFW020445057.1:0-12026 GCA_027575235.2 Palythoa mutuki | reverse complement strand
AACTTGTTTAAATGCGTTTTTTCAATCAGTTTGTAGCGGGTCTGAACACCGCTGCCACCATGTTGCATTCAGTCAAAACGAGTAATCTTTATTGAACACGAGGCTATGACGTAGTTACAATTGTCACGTGAGTGATCATACAACACCCCGGGTCTACAAAGCCTTTGTGAAGCAAAATGCGTAACTTTCGACTGACGAAGCATTGAGCATGTTTTAACTCTGACTGGACGAAGGTCACATATAGTAGCCGAAAATTTACAGAAGCTTTTAAAAAGTTTTTTTTTAAATTTTAAGTACGTGTACAACGTCTTTTAATATCATTAATTATTATTGTTTTACTATTATGCTTACACTTCAGCATGAACAGCAGTTCAAAGATAACGTAACAAAACTGACATTTATCATATTTAAGAAACAATGTTAACATTTATTGGAAAATCATTTTATAGTATTGAGATCAACTTTTTGTTCAAACAACATTACTATCCCCGTACCAAAACCTGTACTTTTGAACTCTATAATAATACTTAAATACCAGACTATAATTATCAATCGTATTTATATTTAAGTCCTATTTACAGAAGCAAGTTATGCATGCCTTTACAAAATTCCCTGACTCTTTTCTTGCCAAGCAATTAAAAAAAATGGCAACTTCAGAATTTGTCCAAAACAATGAATATTTTCAAATTAACGAGCTGGTTAAAAAGTTAGAATGAATAAAACCATTCATTTCTTCTCTTCAAGACAAACAAAATGATTGACCACTTTATAGCAATTCAACTACTTAACTGGTTCAAAAGTTAGAATAAACACCTATCATTTCTACTCTTCAAGACCAAGTCACTTTATAGGGTTTTGTCAAATGGTTCAAAAGTTAGAATGAATAACATTTTAAATCATTTCTACTCTTCAAGATGAACAAAATTAATTACCATTGCCTTATCCTGCTAAAAGCGATTTCACATTAACTCAACTGAAAATAATGTTCCAACTTTTGAACCAGTAAAGTGACCATTCATTTACTTTATCTTAACAAGTGGATTCTGAAAATGTTCATCGTTTCAACCAATGTTGAAATTATCAGGTTTCAATAAAATTTGTAACTTTGACTTATAAAAACTCAGAAGAAAAAGGTTTACATAAGTATCGTACTTTACAGGAGCACTTTTTTTTCAGTTTGACAGGTTTTCCCTGAAAAGGAAAAATTGCTCGTGTAGACGATGAACAAGTGTTTTCCTTTACAAGTTTAGCCTGTGTGGGGTCCAGTACTTTAAAATTTAATCTCATTAACGTTTTTTGCAAAGTCTGAACAAATTTCATCCACGAAATTTTTTCTTTGACCAACAAGCATGTCAAATTTTCCTTGTCAAGGAAGAATTATTCTTTCAAATGGGGCTCAAATATATACGAGCATTATTGTCTGTCGGTCATTATAAAACAGAACACGCGACTGAGCAGATACCTCGTGTACGCTCCAATTGGTTTAAACAACGCTTTAAAATTATGAACCATCAAATATAATGAACTAGAGTGCAGATCAAAGAATGGAAACTTTCCTGTATTGATAAAAGTAATCTGATGATCGCCTCGAGCGTGAAACCTAAGGTTACGATTTTTTGTCAATTTTAAAGTTTTATCCATCTTTTATAATTTAAATGTAATCACAAAAATATCTTATATTTCCAATCAAATTAAATCAAAGTGATGTTCAATATTCTCGAGTTTATAATTTTAAAAATAAGCTTATGTATACTTAGTTTATAATTTCTTTCGTCTTTGTCATTGGTTCTTAATTTTTTTTTCTTTCTAATTCTATCTTCTGAATGTAATTTTGATTATATTTATCTGTCGGACCCTCTCATCATCCACATTAGTTATGTGAGCTATTTCATTAAACAGCAAAAAGCTAAGCTTTTTCAAATTCCTACGGCGATGATAATTTGTTTGTCAACACTATTTCAAGTTAATATCTATCAAACTCGTTTCTACATTTTTTGGAGACTTTAGCTTCAAACTGTTTTGGTTTGTTCTTATTTTAAGAAAAAAAAACCGAAACAAATCATTGGAAAACAAAAACGTTATTCACCACATGTATATTGAGAAACGAACTACCTTTGTTATTCGTTTACAAGACTATAGGGCTCGGATTAATTACAGTGTATCTTTTTTGTGTTTTATGCTGTATCGCTACAAAGTTAAAGTAAGAATTTCAACTTTAAACTTAATTAATCTTTAACGAGCGACCTTCGATACCGAAGGTGCTTCTCACGATTGCACTCTTAAAGCATATTAAAAGGCTAAAACTGCTTACATGTTATATCTTTTAAATTTATTTACATATTACAAATAAAAGTGATAAACAATACAATACAATACAATACAATACAATTCAATACAATACAATACAATACAATACAATACAATACAATACAATACAATACAATACAATACAATACAATAGCCTATGGCTATATCTATAGCTGCAATATCTACATGATAACTAATAACTAAATAAGAAAACTGTGATAATATGGGCAAGTTAGACTGATGAAAGAAATTGCCAATAAAGCCTGCTAGAGATTGAGACTTCTTGACAGTGTTGGGTAATGAATTATATTCTACAACAAATAAAATGTCAGATCTAGTCAATTTTCTACCAGAATTTTTTTTAGTTATCGAGCCTGAGCCGAGCTTGTTCTTGACTTGATCTTTTTTCTTTGTTCTTATAAAAAGAAAGTATCTTGTTTGCCTAATATATGTATAATTTTGTATATGTTTAAATCAGTTGAAGTTGATTATATCATACGATTCTTTAAAGAAAATTTCATATGAATAATTAAAACACACACGATGTTAATTAGAAACACCGACGCAGATAAATTATGACATATTGCCATCATGATGAAGCCAGCTTGTAATTTGCAAATTTGCATACAGAAAGGTTTAAGAAAAGAAAACCAGAAGTGGTCTATTGTTGTTAAACAACTATTTGGTGTGAAGTTTTAGTCAATAAAAATTTAATTCCGAATATATAGAAACTTTAACGTGTTAGTTTGCACGTGTTCTTTATATAATGGCCTTAGTCTCAGCCTGTGTGTTCTGCTTCTGACCTTTTTTTAAAATGCATGTCAATTTTGAAGCGAACTATGTTTATCTCAAAATTAAAGACTATTTCAAAGCGATTTTCCGTATGATATGATAATTGTTTTATATCTGTACGGAGCAACATCGGAAATTCCAAAAATTTTGCAGAGCCGTTCGTATATTCCGCCAATTTTTTAAAGTAAATGTCAGTGCAAACTTGGCAATCATTTTAAACAAAACAACAAAAGGCTGCACATGAAACACATTTTTGAAATTCATTAACTTG
Organism: Palythoa mutuki; assembly: GCA_027575235.2. NCBI lineage: Eukaryota > Metazoa > Cnidaria > Anthozoa > Zoantharia > Sphenopidae > Palythoa > Palythoa mutuki. The sequence continues at coordinate 8,656 of JAODFW020445057.1, read as the reverse complement.
TATAGGTTATATTTTGCCACGCAGTCCACACAAAACGTTAAAAAAACATAATTATTCTTTTACTGTAAAGAATTGTGTTTTTTAAAAACCTAATAATGTTAAGGGACTTGTTAGTCATTAAATTAATGCACACATTTCCACCCATACATCTCTAAGAATTTCAAGTTCTCAGCAGAGCAAATTTAAAGGTCGAAAGGTCGAAAAGTAAGAAAGTCTGGTTTCATAAACACTTGAGTTTGATCCAATGAGTGACAACGCTATCAAGTAATTCGTAAATGCTGACCTTTAGCTTTCGTTCAATCAAGAAATGTATACATCAATGCGGTGTGTTTTTATGTCATTTTTTATCAGTCTAGATATTATGATTCAGCCAACTTCACATTAGATTTTGAAGGTTTTCTTTATTGCCTCTTTAATGCCTGCTGATACTTCAAAATGCCTTCAACAACTCCATTACAAGTTATTCTGATATTTTTCTTATTGAGATTTCGAAGTCGCAGTAACAAAATTGCTTGAGAGTTATAATCAACTTTATTAGAATTTGGCGAACCAATGAACATTTTCTAAAATTTTTCTATTTTTTGAGACAAATAAAACTGACGATTGGTCTCTTTACAAGCATTTGATAACTGGTTCAACAGTTAGAATTGGAATAACACCAATTATTTCTACTCTTTAATAAAAACAAAATAAATACACTTTTTTATAAGAATATCGTTTTTTCGGCCCAAACGGAATATTTGCGATATTTTGACAGTTCAACTTCAAGTTAAGCATGTATTGGGGGTATCAAATCATTTTCAAGAAAAAAATTGCGGTTAAGTTCCTATCCTTTGCATTGTACATATTTTGACTTTTGTGCTGCACAAATACATTACATGTACCGGTCTTCATTGAACATTCAGGTTATTTAAGAGTGTTTCGTTTGTTTGCTAGTTTTGCTGTTAGAAAGAGGAATAATTTTATAATAAGTAAAAAATATCGATCATTGTATTGTATTTACAGATTTTTAGCGCATGAAATTATATATTCTTTTCATAATTTCAGCTTCCGGTTTATTCTTAAAGTCTTCTTAGAATATCACAAATTTCAGCCTCGATATTCTTATAAACATATTCTTATAAAAAAGGAAGAGTGTAGCTACTTCATAGGGTTTCTTAACTGGTTAAAGAGTTAGAGCTGGGAACAACACCAATCATAACAAATAAAATGATTGGTAACTTAATAGGGGTTCAACTATTGGTTCGAAAGTTATAATTGGGACATTTTTAATGAACTTTCAGTTTGGTTTTAGCATTACAAGAGCTAATAAGAATAAGAAATGTGTTTTAACGCTGTACCCTTTAAATTTTGACAAGGAAAATTAAAATAGGCATTGGTATTGGCACATGGCCTATTCATCAACTTGTGCTGTTTTGAAAGTAAGCAAGACAAAAAACTAACGTCATCTTGGGTAAATTGCTGATGGATTAAAAAATACTCTATCGAAAAACGGAATCGAGAAAGTAAAAAATCAGGAAAAAGGAAAATAAAACTAAAAAACTAAAATAATTATTGTCATGACTCTGGACTAAATAAGAAATAAATGACAGAAAATAATCTTGAAAATAAAACGAAAATTAAAAACAGTGGAAAGGAAACAGTGAAAGTGGGTCCCTCGTGGTTTTTTATAATTTGGGAAAAGTTCAAAATATTTGCCTTTACAGATTGCTTTATGGTTTCGAACACTATTAAACATAAGGCAAATGTCCGTCTCTCATTATACTCAACCGAAGTCATTTGTCAATACAATAACCATAAAATAAATATCTGTTTACACGTATAAATATACCTGCCTACCTGTCATATCGAAGCCAAACACTCCAGGCAATTCTGTATTCTTCACGCATTTTTTCTGAAAACCAACAAAAGTTGATCTCTCGCGTTTGTATTTGCAATCGCAGATACAGCAACCGTTTTCACAGAACATTTTCCCTTCCGCATCGCGACAATTTTGTGATGGGTTGTTGCAGACAATTGAATCGCATCTCTTTAAACAGATGGGGTTATCAAATTCATCTCCTTCTTCAAGTCGTCTGACTGTTATACCATAGACTTGCCGTGTTGATGATTCGTAGATAAAGAGAAGAAATGCCAAAAATGGACAATAATATTTATCCCAAGTCTTCATCCTCGACGCGAATACGACTTGAAACTTTATTACTTTCCTGATGTGTCAACAAAATGGAGATAGCTTCGTGCTGGTTTCAATTTCTACTTTGGTCAAATCGTAACCAGGAATTGTGTTACTATCGTCCACGACTCTTGGTATGTTTGAACAGTAAATACTCATTTGGCTTAGCAGATTTCTCGTACAGAGCTCTATGTCTCGCTTGTGCAGACGTGTTCTCGTGATTGATAAGCGAATGACTTCATAAGCTGAAGCATAGCGAGACTTCTCCACCCCGGCATCGAATTACGGCGTGCCCCACATGGATGTTGGATCATATCCTCTCATGGCGGTGTTGAAAAACGAGACAGTAGGAAAGCAGATGAGTGGGATGCTAAGGCGATGAAAGAAAGTTATGGGAAAGTCAACCTTGCCCCACAAACTTGCTCTTATTTCAAATAATGATGACACTTACAAAAATGACAGCACAGTATTAGATGCTATTGCCTCATACAAGATTTGTATATTTCCGGTATCACCTCGAGACAATTTAAAATTGCTGTCTCTGTTATGTTCTCATGTCTGATGATAGACGGTGGGTCAGTTCTTTGCTTTAAAGGGTAATCAAGGATAGCTTGTCCTACTTTTATCCTTCTGCGGAAAGCTAACCAGAAATAAAAGCACAACCGGCAAATTAGAGCTTCGTGTCTCCAGTTTGTATGTACAATCGTTAACTTTGAAGATTGTAATTGGCCTCAAGGCTTTTAAAAGTACAACAGTTGTTTTTATTTACATTTTTAAATGGTTTTTGTATGCTTTAATTGGTTAAGAATTTGATTGCTTTGCAAGAAAGCAGTAAACAAAGACGAACAACAAAGACCATTGAGATGGAAAGCTTAAAGATTTAACAGTTTTGGATATATATTGCAAGAAGCAAGTGTTTCAGCCTTCTGCTGATGAATCTGTCGTCCTTAGATATGGCACTATGCTTTGCTCCAAAAATAGAAGTGTTATTCTTTATATATTTTTTACATTCTCTTTTATTATTAGTTTCTATGAAAAGGAAAGCAATTATTATCTTTCGAACCATCAAATTACGGAAACGTAGGCAGGAAAAAAACGCGAGCAGATAAAATCAACCAAAATGAATGGAAGAAAATCTGTTAGCATCGATTTACGCCTCAGCACTTCTCACACATGAGGTACAAAGCCGCAAATATCAGGCGGGGACGTACGTGATAAACTTTTCCGAAGCTCCAACTTTGCTTCGTATGACTAAAGAAGCTGGTATTTTGAAACGTGACTTACAAATTACTGGATATTTTTCAAGGATCGATCTAGTTTTTTGCTTCACGTGGTTTCTTTCACTATGCTATCAATTTAAATTATCTAACGGTGTTAATTTCCTAAGAGCCAATAGGTCAGCTGTGGTGATCGATTTATCGACTTCGCGCCTAAGCGGCACCGGTAAAATGGTTATCAGAACAGCAATCTTAATCCCTTATAAACTAAACTAAACTTAAGATTGCTTTTGATTAATTATTTAATATCATACCAGTGTTTAATGGCCGCGGCTTCCGTTCTAGGCTTTGCAAAATAAAATCCAAAGGCAAAGTGCAGGTGCCTATTGAATTAGTTATATATTTATAACCCCGCCATCCTCACCCGGCTAACCCTAATGACGGTTTAAAACACAAACCCTATAAAGTGACGAAATCTTTTTTTTCTTGTCCGGTGAAGGGTAGAAATGAGAGGTGCTTGTCATTCTCACTTTTTAACCCGAGTTCGTAAACCTATAATTATAATGATTCACTTTGTTTGTCTTGAATAGTGGCAAAGATTAATGTTCAGTTCTATCTTTCACCCATTTGATGAAACCCGTTCAATTCAAGTGACCATTCATTTTGTTTGTCTTAAAGAGTAAAAACGATTGGTGCCATTCACCCTAACGTTTGCATCAGCCATCAGTTGATGAAACCTTTTCAAAATAAACATTTATTTAGTTTGTCTTAGAATTAAAAAGTGGAAATAGTTGCTGTTATATATCTTTACATTTTGGTAAAATCTAGATTCAGCGGATACTTTTTTCACCGTCTTGAATATTTTATGTGTTGGCAGCTTTAACTAAATCATAAAACTTCTCAAAAAGAAGACTAAAAATGAATGAGGGAAGGAAGGAAATTGTTTTAATTCATGTGTTGACGATGAGCTAATGTTTGAAAGCGTTTGCTTTAACAAGATTAACTTAACTTTCAATCTGGCGAATTATGTCTAAACAATAGTGGTGCTTTATACATAGATATTTCAAGATTGCTCTTCTTTCAGCTTCTGGTTTCGTGCTTAAAGTCCAAGGTGAAAAAATAAATAAACACACAAGCTATGGCATCTTGACAGTTTATTGTTGAAAGCTGTTCAATTCATGTTCACTGACAAATCTCGTGCACTGAGTAGAAAACAAAAAAATTAAGAATTGAACCAAACAAGATCCTCTTGAAGAAATTTTCGAAAATGCAGATATTACGAGAATTTTAGATTTCAAGATTAACTAAAGACTCAAAACATTCCTTCCTTCGGAAAATTTATATTAGTGCCTCTGTCACATTCACTGAGTATTACTAAACTCAAAGATGTTTTATCGATGGCATAGCTAAAATGCAAAAATAACTACAGGGAATCGTGATGGGAAATATGTGTTTTGTTGAAGAAAGTTAAAGAAGAAATTAAAGTGAAAATGAAAAGAACATAAGACAACTCCTGAAGTCCTCATTTAACTAAGCCACTGAAGTTTAAACTGTGGAAAGGGGTTGGCTTGATAGGGGTCTATCAGCACTATGTCTATATAGGAAGACGGAAGACAAAACTTCCGGCCCAGATATTGCGTATAATATCAGTACTGTATTTGTAGTGTTCAGTATTTATAAATATAGCTCCTTATCCTATGTTTCAAATTTTGAAATGTTGGTTAAAATCCTAAAAAAAAATGACCATTCACTTTTAGCCTTGCATTTCGTCGAATCAGAAAATATCTATTGAGGTATTGTATCTTAAATTTTCAGAAGTTGGAAATTTTTCCAAGTTTGATAACGCACAGACTGCAGGAAAAGGGTTCATTAAATTGCATTTTTACACGGTGAGATAATCCCCTGATAACCGTAAGTTTTCATCTCGTACACTAGGTTTATACTCAGCGTTGACAGCCAAAGCTTTACTTGAAGATTTGTAAGGTAATTGATTGGAACTAAGGAATTTGAATTATAGAATACGATTACTTAGTACTGTTAGTAGTTTAACAAAAGAACGAAACCCGTAATTTTAGTTCTATCCTTCAAACTACTAATCATTCAAATACAAGTAATATATTTGTCTTTGATATTGTAAAACTTGTTTTTTGTAATATCACCATTGACAGATGAACAGGAAAACGGGTCACAGGAACCTGTTTGAGTCGTCTTTATTCTTGGAAAACGGAAAGACTTCATATATGAGGCTTCCGTTAGCTCGTTGCTCCAAATAGAAATCAAATATTGTAAACGTTTCAGTTGGCAGGAAAGGGAAAAACGTAAGAAATTAATCCCACAGAGTTTTTAATTATTTTTGATAGTTTGAGAAATTACTTAGTTTCAAATAATTTGTTTTCGATTAGTAAAATTATAATTTATACTGTACAAGTTCTAGTACTGAGAGCTTCTACATTGTCATCAGAGGCTATAGCTATTTTCTTATTCAAAGTTGGCTGCTTCGAGGTAACAAACATGCCTCGATGTGTTTTGCAATCAGGTACAGTACATTTTCTGTGGAAAGGCAGTATCCACAACCTAAAATCGCAATACTGCTGTCAATTTCTTTCAAGTTCAGAGTCCAATAACCGATATTTTGATATTTTGTAAAAACACTTCAAAATTTTTTGTCAGTTTTAAAATAAACGTATCAAATCTCAATAACCACTGTATTAAAATTTGTTTGGTAATTGTTATTACTGGGCCGACGGAATCGTGAGGTGATAGGGGGTTCTTGTGATCATGCTACAATGGCGGGAAATTTTGGCAAACTACAATATCTGACATGTTTATTCTGCGCATTCTTTGGGGTAATTGTGATCAAATTTTGATGGATCAGGATATGTTTTTTTCAATGTCGACTAATTTTTAAACTTTCAATCCTGTTGGATCATTGGATGACAACAGCACTATACCATACGGTTGTAGCTCTTGCTAATCGCCAACGAGCACAAAACACATTCAACATCTTTGGGTTAATTCACCTCCCACATGCACGATAAGTGGGCTCCATCCTGACCACCTGTATTAAATCACAATTTTAACCCTTCAGTTTCCTGCTGAGATTAACATTACCGCAAAGTTGCAAAATTTCTTTTAAAAAATATCATTACAGAATTTGCTGAAACATTAAGATAACTTCAGAATCTGCTTATAAAGACAAAAAAATGAGTAGCTGGTTCAAAAGTCAGACCATTATATAAGTTTATGCATGTGAAGATTGCTTTTAGCAGGACAAGGCTAATAATACCTTTCGTTTTCAAGAGGATGTTAATTTTGTGGGGTAGATGTGTACTCTGTGTGCTCAACGGAAGACATTGTAAATCTTGGAAAACCACAGGTATGTCATGAACCTCTACTGAACCTATTGTTCGTAATGATTTCACTGAAAACCTTCCGTGAGCGTTCAAAGAACGAATATTTCTTAATGAATAGTTAAATTGTTTATTAATATAATATTTGAAATCATAATGGACACCAAACATGGCAAAGCTAAAGGCTGAAGTATTTTTTATGCTAACCGTGTAGCCCTCAGATGTGAAATTGGAAGAATTTGAACAGTGATCTAGCCTTCATTTTTTTCACTGTCTACAAATTATCTAAAATAATTAACAGTAATTTTTAAAAAAGCTGATTAGCTCCAACCCGTGAATAACATTTTAACTCATCTTTTTGCTTCCAAGCTTGTATTTCCTTTCCTTGAATTTTGCTTTGACGCAGGATTAAAGTTTATCCATTTATGAACAACCTAACCCTGGTATCAAATAAAGTCAGTTTCTTGTGAAAAGGAAAAAAACCCAGTTGTACTATTGAATTGGGGTTACAAACTCAAAACATACAAAGTTTAAACTTCAATAAACTAACTTAATTCCAAAAGTGTATGAATAACCAAATATGTCAGATTAAAAAATACTGATCATTCCATTTCAAAGGCATGTTAAGTTCATAATTATCAAGGCACCAGGCGGGGGACGGTTTCATTTGAATCTCTCAACAACATCAGGTTAGAGAGACAAAGAGTTTGGGTGCGGACCGCTTTTAACGCCACAATGTCCATTAGGTAATGGCATTACCTAACAATGCCGAAAAGGATCGATTTTTTCATATAGCAAGTGATGTTAAAACGCCCTTTTTGAAATTGTGTTGGTAACCAACTCGGCCTTAAAGTATTGCAATATGAAACTGCTTTAGCTCGTTGTATGAATAATCAGCGAGGCTTGAGCCCTAAATCGCCTTAGGATCATTTTACATATAAAGTGAAGGACGTGACGCCACGACGTCGATTAATTACATGGTATTACTCCAGTTTAAGTGCCCGGCAACCACACACTACCTTTTGGTATGAAACAAAAAGTCCCCTTTAAGATATGAACTTGGAAACACTCAATGTCGGTCCTCTTATAGTAAGATATAGAAATAATTTTTACTATAATGTATTTACAGTACTCTACAAAATGTAAATATCATGATTATCAATATACCGGCTGTTGCAAGTGAAGTTTCTGGCGAAATGTTGCATGATAATGTCTGTACAAGTCTGAAAAGCGCATACTTAGTTGGTCACGTAAGAGGATATATCGTGTGAAGGAGACCCTTATGGCTTAACCCTAAATGAGAAACAAATAACGTTAACCATTAAGTGGTGCATTTAGTAACAAGATCACTTACTAATCAAACAATATATTTGAGATTATGTCTTATAATTCGCCTGTATACGGAACAAAAAAATTGCAAGAGCAAGTCCAGCGAGACATAATTAGCTAGTAGCATTGATAGGGCAAATCATTTGTTGATGGACAGCTCAAAAAATCCTTAGGTTTTATGAAGAACTATAACTGATTATACACGATTGTTACTCCCCTCAATTTAGTTAACTCCTAATTTAACTCCTTAGTTCAGATTTTGTCTCCTGACATCCAGAACTGAACTCTGCTAAAGCAAAAAATGATATTATTTAATAAGCTAAAATAGGTTAGGTAATAAGGTTAAAATGAAGTTCGCTTCCTTGTTTAACTTCAACTTCAACATTATTACAAAAATATTCAAAACGCTTACAAATAAGACTGACCCGCAGGTAGCAAAGCTATTCGAGGCAGGTCAGTCGTGGGTGTATATAATAAATATAAAAGTTTTTGTTTTTGTTTCAAAGTTTGAAAGTAGAAGAAATATTTCTGTAATTATAATTAATAAAATATTATCAATATATGAAACAGTGATTGTCAGTGTGGCT
>JAODFW020444044.1:0-12026 GCA_027575235.2 Palythoa mutuki | reverse complement strand
ATAGGCGAATCTTTTCTGACGTCATTGTTTACATTCTGCTTCATTAGCATACAACTTTTGGTAGAGAAAGAACCAAAATAAAAAAGAACTGAATTTAAAAACTGAGAAAGGCAAAGAAATTGAGGTTAGCGACAAAAATTCGGTTCTATACAAGCAGTTTCAAAGATAGCCTGCATAGCAAGCGTGTGTCGAAATTTTGGACGCCCGGGAAATGGGGCGAGCAAAAAAATGAAGAGAGGCCCTCACTTCATTTTTTTGCTCGCCCCATTACAAGCGCGTCCGAAATTTCGACAAACGCTTGCTACGCAGGCTATTTCAAAGAGGATATCCGTGTCCAAAAAAACGCAAAAACACTGTGTGGCAAAACCGTTAATGAGTTCTTACATTCTTGTAAAATTTCTAATATTTAGAAACGGATCACAAGAACAGTATTTATCATATCGGTCTCATTTTTTTCAAACAAGGTTTATTTTTGAAAGCTCTTTTGAAATTTAGTACTTCTCAGTTTGTATCTCAGTTACAAAGAGAGGCACGTATGCTAATGAAGCAAATAAGTAAACAAAGATTTACTTATTTGTCGTACCCGACGTGATCTCACTCTTGGGAGAACGGTCTCGGTCGTAGGGACTGGTGCGGGCAACACAGTTGCCTTGTGGATGTTTTCTTTAAGGAAGCCGCCGTGGCGTCGCATTTTTCGATTCATCAGACGCAAGTATAAGTTGGCACGGTATTCTGTTGGTTAAAAAATAGCATAAAAATTGGCTCAAAGAATAAAGAGATGTAACCATCATAAATTACGGAAGAAAAAGGGTGTGAGAGGAGGTATCACTAATGTCTAGTTTCCATAAAATCGTCTTGCGGCGATCGGGGCGAGCATATGAAAATGCTCCCAAAAACTCAGAGACGATCGGAACAACTGCGATCGTCTTAATCCCCAGCAGCTCTGTAGATAGTTCTATCTATAGTTGTTTCTATATATTAGTCCTGATCGCCAGCAGTTCTATCCATAGCTCCGTCTACAGTTGTTTCTATACAATCGTTTTAATCGCCAGCAGTTTTATCCATAGTTCTATCTACAAATGTTTCCATATAATCCTCCTGATCGCCAGCAGTTTTATCCATAGTTTTATCTATAGCTGTTTCCGTATAATCGTCTCATTCACCAGCAGTTCTATTCATAGTTCTACCTATAATTGCTTCCATATCATTAATCGTCCTGATCGCCAGCAGTTCTATCCATTGTTCTATCTATACTCGTTTGCATATAATCGTCCTGATCGCCAGCAGTTCTATCCATAGCTATATAGTTCTTCCTGTATTTATTTCTATACAATCACCCTGATCGCCAGCGTATCTATCCATACCTCTATCTATAGTGGTTTCTATATAATTGTCCGGATCACCAGCAGCTCTATCCATAATTCTATCTATAGTTGTTTCCATTGCCAACAGTTTTATCCAAAGTTCTATCTGTAGTTGTTTCCATATAATCGTCCTGATCGCCAACAGGGCTATTCATAGTTCTATGTACAGTTTTTTCCATATCATCGTCCGGATCGCCCCAATCGCTTACAAAAATTCGGGACGAGTGGGGCGATTAAATTTGGACGATCCGAACAATTATATGGACACTAGGCTTTACTCGCCCCTGCGCAGTAAAATGCGCGGCCCAAAAGATGCAAGGATTGCAATTGACACTACAAGAGAGAGACTTGACAACAATGTATTATATAGTATCAATGTCCCTTATCACAAAATTAATGAGTTGAAAGCTGGGCACCAGTTAACTGGGGCAAGACTGGTTGACTTCTTTCTTATTGGTTTAGCTTCGATCGATAAGGTTTGCGTCAACCCAAACGCTTTACCCAGTCTTCGCGCGGTAAAGTAGTGCCCAGGTTTTACTCGTTTTTGTAAAGAGAAATAAGTAAGGGTAAAACACGTCGAAAGAATAGCACACGTTTTCAAATAAACGTGCGCACGCATTATATTCAAAACAAAATAGCAGACAAGATAATTTGGGGTCCAATTTTTTTCATGTAAAACAGGGCCATTTTTGACCCTACGTGAATAGGCCCTCGGGGGACAGGTGGAAAAAGACCTCAATGAGGCTCAATGTTTAAGAGATGCACTTGAACGAAAACAAACACTATTCCTCAAAAATACAACAACAACAAATTCAACGCAGTTCTAATTTAGGGATTTTACGTGAACCAGGAAAGTTATAAGCTAGCCTGCAAGCCGACTCACCTAAGAAGGCAAGCGTCGCCTAGTGGTCAGGGCGCCGAATTTGAATGCGGTTGACCTGGGTTCAAGTCCCCGTCTGACCACTAGTTGGATTTGTCATCGGGTAAATCGCAGAGTCAAATCCACCACGCTTTGTAAATAGCCAACTGGTCTGCTTCCTGCCAGTTGGGATTCTTAATTGTATGATAATTTATGTTGTGCTCTTATACAGCTACTCTTAAACGCGATCTTAAATAAAGATATTTATTTATTATTTTCAATAAGCATTGGGGAGCAAGCGGGGAAACCGCGAGAATGAGTCGGCGATACCGCCAGGAAATTGGGGAGCGTTTGGTTTCCTCCCTCTTCCCTTTCTTCTTGTGGCCCGCTCCCAAATGCTTCAAGAGAGCCGGTTTTCAGGCTAGTTATTAGCACATGTTCAGACACACACACACGACTCACCGGAGTAGCGTCTTCCTCCAATCGTTTTCTTCTCTGTTAGCACGTGACCGCATCTGGCACAGGCTTTGTTTGCGCCGACAACCTGCTGATAAAGCAGTTACAAAAACGTTTATTGCAAACAGTTATATTTTAGCCTACTAATGGTTAAAGAACGAAAACGCAACATTACATCATACTGATCTAAAACTATGTCCCATGCATTGTCAGGTTTAAAGCAACAAATGCAGACTCTCTTCCATGCTTTATAGCTCACTTTGCTCCAGACACGTTCATTCTTTATACTTAAAAACTAAGCTCAGACCTTTGTAATGAAAGTTTCTTGCGCCTATCTTAGCCACCTTACTTCGCACGAGTCGCATCGAATTTGTTTTTGGGCCGACCTAAACTATTTGATAGGTTGAATTAACGCAGACGCTGTGAATGATTCAGCGAAAGCCGCACTTACAACTACAGTTTTCTTATAAAAAAAAGCGTTTAGTATTAGTCTGTTGCTAGTTTCAGCAGAATCTTCGCCGGTCTCAAGCCTAATCAATGGCTGTATTTAAACTAGAGGACGTCAAAGACGTCACTACAACATTAACAAGCGTCATTAAGGACGTCCCTGATCATGGAGTGACGTCCTAAACTTCGACAACTAACTGACCGTGAAATGCGGACGCAAAAAGAGGCCTGAGTCGAAATTCCGTGCGGTACTGCATTTCACTCAAATTTCGCTAAGGCCGTCCGATTTTGGCCGTGTCGTTTTTATGCTTGACGGCTTAGTCGTCTTGGAGTGGAAGGTCATGTGTTAAGGACATATTGGACGCCCTTAACAAAAGACGTGTTAAGACGCGTGGAGGTCAAAGTTGCCCACATTATTTCTCGTTTTTATACACGACATCAAAGTCGTCTGTTGCATGACGTGTCCAGTAAAAATTCTGTCAATATCGTCCTACTCTGACTATAAAAAATGGAAAGTTAGAAGTTCTCAACTGCCCAAAATGAACGATGATGGTTCATTAATTTGTTTATTTTCCTATATGTTCATTTGGCTTCTGATCACCTGCAATTTTGTGCGGATGCAGAAACCTCAAGAATGACTTTCAATTTTATTATTTAAATAATTAAAGTGAGAGAAGAGACGTATGTAAGCTCATAAGTTGACAATCGCCTGGCGATTTCGTGTTTAATCCAATCATTATTCGTCGATTATTTACATATTCAGATAAATATTATTAAACCTCTCGAAAGAAAACACAGCTAACCAAAATTGTTTTTACATTTCCAACAGGTATTATATTTCACAACAATTGTCACAATTATGGGGTTAAAGCAATTGTTTTATTGAACAGAAAACCGCCCGCCACCTGCACCAATTTTAAAACAAGAAGGATTTCAACCGTTCACTTCATATTTATCTGTAACATTTAATGGAAATGTTTATAGTCAACATTCTCGAATTCAAACGGATTATGGCCAAACACCGGCCAGTCACATATACTTCATTGCAAAAATACAAAGTACGGGCCTTTTTTATAAGAACCGGTAAATTTCGCCGGTTCATTGTTAAATTTTCAGTGGCGACTTCAGCCTCAATTCGTTCTTATTCTATTTTTATTTCTGTTAGCGGTTCTATTGATTACAAACAAAATAGAAACAAGGCACTAGAAAACGAAATGCCTCGAACCACAAATACTCTTGCGGCTGTGTTTAGAAACGAACTTACTAAGTTGTTTGATGAACAGTCTTTGAGGCACAGATTATAGTGAATGTTTTTATGCTTTATGTTGTGTTGCTTTATTAAATTACAAGCTTTAGTCAATTTTTTCCTATCAAGTGTTAGATTAAGCTTGTTCTTACATTAACTGTTCTTAACGTCTGGACAATTTTATTCTCTTTATTCTTTTACTGAAATACATAAAACTTTTCTTATAATACATGTGCGCCGTGTTTGAAGCATTTCAGACGTACGAAAAAAATTTTAAATGATTTTATTAACACATTTTTTAATAAAGTTTCGATAAATTGACTCTTTTGCCAGCTTGATAGTTAAAATTTAAGAATAAGTTGTTTTCATCTTTATCTTTTAATTTATTTTATTCTATTTATTTTTTATCTCAATTTCTCTATTTTTTAGTATATTGTACTAGTATGAATCAAACAAGTGAATAACACTTTTCGCTTCGCGGCTCGGTAAATATCCACACTAGGCAGCAGCTACCTCCACTTAGGAGGATATTGTTAATTAACAGGATGCTCCAGGGATTTAACGATTGAAAATAGTTTAAAAAGTTGCTTATTTATTTCTTTTAAGCTTGAAAAAATAAACATATTTGATACAGCTACAATCAATAAATCGGCGCATCTTGAGATTTTAAAAGTGATTTTTCAACAAAAAAAATGTCGTGAAAAATAAAACTCGCTGATTGGGGCGGATGAGAATAAAACAGTTTATTTGAAATATCGCTAGATTGGTACCAGAGTTTTAGCATTCTAAATTAATTTTATTTTTTAATAATATAATAATAGCTTCCTTATTTTAAAAATTGTTGTAATTCATATAAATGTCTTAATGTCAACAAATGAACGACTACTGAAGTCAGATATGTTTTTAATCGATAAGGAAAAGTGCCTTGAAAAACATGTCCGTCACATCCACATTTTTGAAACCGTGAACTGACACATTGCGTGAAATATTTAGATTAAAAACCCATCTCGCCATTTGGCCGGCTTTTTCATTATTCCAATATATTTATTCTCTTCATTCTTGAGAAAGTTTATTAAAATATTGTGACGCATCGACAAATATAAAACAATAAAGGTATTGTTAGATAGTTAAGGTTTTCTAGTTAAAATGTTTTTTTAGCTGAATAATTTACTTTTCAAAAATGCCTTGGCTCCTCTTTACACGAATAGCTTTAATTCTCATTCCACTAAGTCATTCCTACGATAAATATTGTTTAGTACACTGTTTGTTTTTACATGCCAAACCCCTCCTTCCCTTCAATTTACTTTCTAACCCCCTTACGTTACTTATTTTATCTTTTTAACGGCAACTAGAAAATACAACTTTGTCACTCACTCCAATTAAAGGGTCCCATTTGTCACTATCAGCCACTATCGTTTCTTGAGTGGTTCAGTTTCCCAGCCCGCTCTGAATACCTCTTGCTTGATGTTGTTGAAAAACTTAAAAACGGCGTTTGGAAAAGCTTGACCTACTTGTAAAGACGAAAGCGAGAGAGACGTCTCTCTTTGAACGCCATAAGTGGACAGCTTTTTCTTACTTCCGCGAAACAAGTACATAGTGTTATGTGACTAGCAGGCGTGTCTTCCATTTGACAGAAATGTGCGACCGACAGATACTGCAATAAATGTTTTGGCCGCGATATTGCTCTTTTTCTATTCATGGTCTTTGTTGTTTGATTTGAACAAATAAAGCAGTCTGAAAACCCATCGAGCAATTCAGAATCAACGCAATTTCATATCAAACACAACCGCTTTTGTTTATAGTTTGTACAGCGCGACACACTGATAGTTGTCTGCGAAAACACGTTCGGTGGTTATTGCCGTAAAGAAATATTAGAAAAGTCTTGAACGAAAACTAGGAGATACTTTTGTTTTCGTGAAGTTTCATTGAAGAAGTATCTGTTAGTTAAACAAACTCTAGGGAAGGTCTAAGCTACTGTGCTTAAGATGGATTTGCGCCTAAGTTGGGAACCGTCCCCTTATCCACCAAACAATTATTTACATTTGACACCACCGGCTAAGCTGGGAGACAGGTTTGCAAGCGAGGGATATTTCGTCTGGATGTTGTAAAGCCAACGGTAAATTAGCAATGGACTACAAATGAAAATCAATTCTACGTAATAAGATATTATATATCTTCCTTTTTTAGATAAGATATTAAGTTGAACTGCTTCTAGTACGAAAGCGTTTTCTTGCCTTGAAGAGCGACCGCCTTGACATCAACACTGCATAATTAAAAGGAATTATTTCATTCAAGCACAAACCCACCTTCATGTTACATGCGACACAAATTTTAGGCACCATTTTCGCTGAAATCTTTTTCTGCACGATAAAATGTAATGAGTTAAATTCGTTTGTAGGAGTTTAGAGTTTCACAAAGTCTTTCAGGCTGGAGGACGTCGACAAAATTGCTCATCGATCGCGGGTTAAATGAGATGGCAGTCTTACGAGCTGTTTTGAGGCCATCTGCGTGTTGCGCTGACGTCACGCGGCTAAGAAACAAAGCCTTTCGACACAACGCAATGAATATTCTAGCAAAATTAAAGCGACGACTCCCAATGTAGAGGTTTTGGTAGCTCGAAATAGGGTAAAGATTGAATAATATAGAAACAAGTTAGAAGTAGGAAAACATTTACTTGGTTTATTTCGTGCAAATTTGAGAGTTGTGTTTCTGAAAACATCCTCGAACTGAAAACACAAGTGAATTCAGTTGACGGGTGTAGTCAATTGAGAAAAACAACCAGTCTCAACACAAAGCGGTGTTTACCACGTTTTACAATAAAGTTGTATTATACTTCTAGCTTTCTGGGAAGATATTTTCCTTTGGTAAATCTCGACACAAATGTTAATATGTTGTTTTCAGCCTCCCCTCAACTGCTCCGTGTTGAACCGTAAAAGGATCGAAATATTGCTTCGCATGCAGGTGACTTCCTCCTTCAGAAATCAAACAAGGAACAAATTCAATTGCTTCAGTTTGAATTATCTCTTCTGTCAGTTAAAGTAATACTGAAATATAGCAACATCAGATATATATGCTTATTTTGAACATGAAAATCTATTTCCTTAGTTTATCCTTGTTTACACTGGTTTTATTGCTAAGACTCTTATAGTAAGAGGGTCTGTTTCTTATTTCAGCTCATAAAACAAAAACCAAATTTAGTATTCTTTAATGATGTGGTTGAGCTCTATAAACTCGACCGTGTGAGACAGTCTTAAGCGTATCTTGTTTCAGGCAAAGAAATCACAAAAGCCAACAGAAATGTTGCCTTGTTGAAAGCGATATCCACTCTGTAGTGTACTGAGGATCGGGAGCAAAAATGATGCACAAAGTCAAACATATTCAAAACTTGCAGACTCGACTCGAGGAGTGAAAAGGGAAGCCATTTAGATTTTGTAAGTAATTACGTTTATTCTTTTGTGTTGTCAGTAGATATACACGCCTCTACTTGATAAGAAAAAGGAGTTTCGACAAATTGACAAAAATTTGAGGACAATTTAAGTACAAACTCGGGCTGAGGTACGAAGTGGGAAAATTTTCCTTGCAAAGAATGTACCAAAACTCGTAATTTAACTTAGTAATAAGCACAAATTATAAAAAGATTCGCTACAGCCTGAGCCCTAAAGATTATTTAACAGACAGTGGAGGTAGTTCGCCTCTAGATTATAAAAATTCTTAATCTAAAGATTCAGCCATACATTATATGCATGTGTCAGGTGCAACTGAGACCTTACGTTTTCCAATGTCTTGTTCCCATTACTATTAAAACCGAGAAAGACTGAACAAATTAAAAACGAATTGAGGTTGAAGTTAAAAAATTAAGAATAACGAACCTCGGCAAAATTTACTGGTTCTTCTAAAAAACAGAAAATGTTGTTTGAAGTTTCCTTCTAAAAAAACTCGGAAGTTTAGTTAACTAGCTAAGACCAGATGGTAGAGAGGGTACATGCAGATTGGTTAGCTGTGTTTGCACAGTGCATGTATGTCATATGCAATCAAGATATAACATATGATCGTCAAAGGGAAAAAAAGTAGGCCATTGTAACTTAAGAGGTTATTGAAATTTGCTGAACTCAGACACAAAGTTCTCTCCAGTTCGGCTTCAGTCAAAAACAACATCATCAAGCGATTGTGCCAATGGAAAACTAAACTTAAAGTCAAAACGGAAGGGGAATTAGTGGCTAATACAGCCCAATCAATTTAGTCTTGAATCAACGAATGAGACACTCTTTTCATCAGCAGTTTGACTAGTTTGAGAGACAGGTGGACAAAAATTTAGATCATATTTCACACTTCTTTCTGCTGTGTTCAATACGCTATTAAACTGACGGATTGTTTTGAATAACACCAAATATGAAAATTGAACTTTGGAGTTCCCATAACTTATTTTCGAAATAGGGTAAAATGAAGTCGATAACAAAACGTTTCTTTTGTTTTTACGACGTCTGTAAAACTTGACTCCAAGGGGATGTTGTTACTGGATAAAATCTCAATATTGAGTGTATAGAAGATATTACATCTATAATCATAATTATTACAATTTCCTCAAATGTAATTGGTGCATAAACTGCTGTATTTTGCACTAATTAATCTGCAAAATTGTAATCGGACAGTGTAATCGGACAGTTGGCTGTAATCGGACACCTGTAATCGGACAGTTACATGAGCCAATCATTTTAAGTCTTTTCAGCTAAATCCACCAATCACAACATAGATTACAATCACTATAGCAACTTAACAACTTACTTTTCAAAGCAGGAGCCTTTTCCAAAATGGAGGAATTTGTAACTTTAGACAATGTCTCTACAGAAGATATTATTACTGTTATTTTTCAAATTGTATTTTTTTTTGTTTTTCGGAAATTGTAATGATTGACTTCGTGTCGTCCAATTCAGTCTGTAATCATACTCGTGATAATCAAATCGGACTCCCGCTTCGCGGTCGTCCGATTTTGGTAATCACTCGTATGATTACAGACCGAATCGAACTCTACTCAGTCCTATTACCATTATTAACTAGCCATTTCTAACAAAAAATGAAGTGCTGCGAGCTGAAATCAATGTGCTATATTATGAGCCATTTTTTATTGGACGTGAAATTCAAGAACTTTTCCAGGAGTTTTTCAAGCAAATCCACTATATACCTTCTCGATCAAATAAAACTTGAATGTTTTAAACATTTATTTCAAAAATCAGTTCAACAATATTCAAGTACTATATTGACAAGCTTTAGAAGATTTGTTTCTGGATAAAAATCAAGCCTTCCTTTGTTTTACAACGTTGTCACATCAAAAATATTTTAATAAACAGCTTCTTTTTATTAATTTTGGAAGCTAAGAAAGAAATTGTCGGCCCATTCCAGACTCAAGGACCACGCCCCAAATTCAAGAACTTTCCAGTGCCTGGAATTTTTTTCCCAACTGACTCCAGGACTTTCCAGGATTTTCCAAGATCCTTGGCTTCCCTGTAAAGGCGTGAAAAGGCATCTGAAAAGGAGGAAAGAAAAGCAGAGGAGACAGCTACATGCAATTAATTGAACTACAAATACAACAATACAATAATGTAACGAAGTGAAAACATTTAAAAAACATGTCTTTTAACAGTGTCTACACATTTGAGTAGTCTGAGATGGTAGATTGTTTGTTTCTATGGCCGATTCCTTCGACTTTATCATCGCAGACTTGATGTATTTGACTCAGCAATATTTTGCATCATTTTATAAAAAATAACGAGGCTCGAATTTGCCTAAAAATTGAAAAGCAAATCAAAGTTAAGACGACCCTAGACTGCAAAACAGTCTCTTTCTTCTCCACGAGAACGAAAATCCAAGCACGCTCGTCAAACGGGGGACTGGAAAGAGGTAATGGACACACGCGCAAAAAGGAATGGGGACGAGGGGAGCTTGGATTTTCGAACTCCCAGCGAAGGACTGATGTACGTCGTTCACACATAATTTTTTTTGCGTTCACATTGCGCCTGCACATGCCTTCAAAACATTCAATTCTCGTTTAACTAAACTACCTCTCGAGGTAGGTTTTAAAAACTTGGCTAACAAATTAAAGATGGCGAAACTTGGAAAAACGAAGAAAACATGTTACTCTTGGCCGGAGAAAACGGGAGAGGAAAGCATCCTAGAAATATTTGAAGAATGTATAACAAAAACCTGACATGGAGGGATAAGTAACTACATAATCAGGATGTGAGAATAAGGAGATTGGAGACCGCAAGACACGCATACACACTATTATAAAAGCTGTTTATGTTTTGTGTACCACTGGGAATGGGACAGTCAACTAAAATTATTTACCTTAACCCAGTTTTATTAAGCACAGTGTGATTAAACAAGTTTCTCCGATGTGAACGCGCCATAAGACGGCTCAAACAATAATAGAAACTCGGCTTCTTTGTAAGTCGGCAAGCCTCACACAGCTGGCAAATTAGTTAAGACATGGCTTATTGTTTACAAATACAAGTGTTATTTTCATTTATTATATGGCAGCCTCGCTGAGCAGGCAAGATGAAGCGAATTCTGTGTTCTGATTGGTTACACGAGCGGGCAAGATAGACCCATCTTGTCCGCTCGGGATTGCCCGTTGTTCATGCAAGAAAATAAATTGCGTGGAGCGCAATTATGCATTGAGTTTTGGGCAATGGAGTCGCAAAAAGGGAAAGAAAACATAGACAAGTTTCGTAAATTCATTAGTCAAAAAACCCGACAATAACAAAAATTAATACCCAAAGTGACATGAATTAAGGCATAGAAATGAATTTGGCTTACGGAAAACAGAAATAAAATGAAATTCTTTGGCCATATAATAAATCGTTTATTGAACAAGTTTATTCGGTCAAAATGGCTTGATATTGACCTCGTTCCTTTTTTGCATTTTCATGGACCTCAACTTTGTCTCGGTCCATAATAACGCAAAAAAGAACTTGGCCAATATCCAGCAATCTTGGCCTCACGCTTGTTTAATAACGCATATATACTGTATCTACGTGTCATTTCGATGTAAAATGCTGCAAACGTTTAGAATTTTCAAAAGCAACGTCAAAACTCAACGTGGACAGACTACCAATTCTAAAGGCATTTATGCCATAAAAATTTCGCCAGAAATAGAGAGTCCTGATTGGTCGCTTTGGCCCAGAGCGCAGTCGGCAAATCGGCTATTTGGCTAACATCCGGGTTCGCTGTCCTCAAACAGTTGTTCTCCGGGAAGTTAAAGATCGTTGGTCCGGATAATAGAGACGTCATTTGTAGCTGCACGTGAAAAGCACGTGAAACGTACGTCATCTGACTTGTTGATTTTATGTACAGCATTCATGAATGAATGGAAGCGTGGCGCTGATTCAACTGCAAGTCGAGATTTAGAATTCGAAAGCGAATTGTAGAACTTTGTGAAACGAAGATGTGCATTTTCATTCCGGTGCATTTTCAAATTGTTCAGTTACTTTCAATTTCAATTACAATAAATAACCTTGCTGACATCGTTATCAGATTTTTTAAGTTTTTTTTTACCTCCACTAATTCTGAAAATTTGAATGTTTTTGTAGTTTTGATGACACAAAGTTGTGAGCGGTAGTTGTGGCCGTGATATATCGTGGTCCGTCAATTAAAAATG
>JAODFW020443035.1:0-12029 GCA_027575235.2 Palythoa mutuki | reverse complement strand
GATCTGCTGAAAACTATTTTTACTTTGATCGTCAATCGAGGTTTATTTGCCGCGATCTGCTGAAAACTATTTTTACTGTGATCGTCAATCGAAGTTTGTTTTATTACCGCGATCTGCGGAAAACTATTTTTACTTTGATCGTCAATCGAGCATTACATGATCGATTAAGAATTTGTAATCCTACAACCTTTTAAAAAAAACTATTTGACAATTCAATCCACGTTCACAAAACTTTTTAAGCATCCGTACCAACTAACTTTAGTTTGAATTAAGTGATAAAAAGTACTAAATATGACTACCTTTCCTTTGGATTTTAAAAACCGATTGGCTAGCTACAATCAAGCGACTAGCTGTGCAATGAAAATTCATTCTCCGGGGTCCTGTGCTAAATGAGCCATTACGTCTCACTGGAAATTTTCATCTAAACAAAGTACTTTTTTTCGATCTTGAAAACAAAATCTTACGCCATCAAAATCGTAAGAAGATTCTATTTTGAAAAAGATATCTTTTAAAAACTGTGAGTGTTTGTATTCAGTTAAATGATTTCAATGGTAAACAAACAAGTTGGCATTGAAGCTTCCGCACAGTAAGCAATGTGAATGAATTATTTGCATTTCGTGTTGCAGTTGATCGAAGCTCGAATAAATAGTACTCAAAGCCTTCACTTTTTTGATGTTTATCAAAGCTAATTATAAATGCTTGTCATTCTCGTCGTGGAAAATCTAAATGGACCAACAGTAAGACATGTAATTTGGATTGTAAGACGATTTTAAAATCAATTGTCGTCAAAAACCATAACGAAAAGGATTTCGAATTTCAATCCATGTTTACAAATCTTTTTAAGCATAGAATAAATAGTACTACCTTTCGCTCGGTTTTTAAAAACGAATTGGCTAATTACAATCAAGACTTAAATTGTGTGACTGTTCGATGAAATAATCTCTCCCAGGTTCTGGACTTGGGCCAAATGAGCTGTCACGTCTCACTGAAAAATTTTTTGCATCTGAACAAAGGATTGAACTTTTGCAAAAGGATTTTTCACTAGTGACTTTTATTTCGATCTTGATAACAAAATCCTTACTTCGTCAACATCGTAAGAAGAATCTATTTTGAAAAAGATAGCTTTTAAAAAAATCTGAGTTGAGGTATTCTGTTGAATGGCTTGAACCTTTATCAAACGAGTTGGCATTGCTTGCGCCATGGGGCTTCTTATTCTTATTATTAACAATTATTCGCATCTCCTGTTGCCGTTCATCAACGAATTAAGCTCGAAGTGTAAGCGAACTATAAATGCTCATCATTCTCGCCGCGGAAATCTAAATGGACAAGAAACACATGTAATTTTAATCGCAAGACGGTTATTTGTCTTAGAGAATCAAAGACCATTAACAAACTTTGAAAATTACGTGATCATACAGATTAAGTGTTTGTAATCCTATCAACCTAAGTCTGTAATGAATTAACGTTTAAGTGTCTAAATTTTAAAGTGAAGACATTTCAAAAGCAAATAACATAAAATGGCCTGGTTTCTGGACTGTAAAGATAATAAGCATCACCTTTCCTTACAATTTTAAAATGTGATAAAACACAATAGAAATTATTGCGGGATAAATCCCGTTCAACGGGACATTGTATATTTAAATTACTTGTCCCGTGCTGTCCGGTAGAAACCCGTGCGGGTCGTCACCGGACATTTTTGCACTGCTGAAGCCACGGGATATGGGACTACGGGTCGACGGGATCAACCCACGGGATTGACCCGTAACAACGTTACAATAGCTCTGGACGGTACTGTAGCTAACAGTATCCGGGGCATGAAATTGCACTTAATACAGGTGCTAGGTGCCAATGTGACCAAATTTTTCACTTTGGCAACTAGATCCTGAAAGCGAGTTGCCAAGTTGACATCCACAATGCTTCTTGCCTTAATATTTACAAATTACTATAAAGAATTTTAAAAGTAGATGCGTGGCCAGTGATTATGGTTCATTTCTATGGCATTAAAAGCTCCGTAAATAGATGCCACCAGGGTTTCAGTTAACTTTTTAGGGGTATGGCTAAAAGATTTAAGCTGCGGCTAAAAAAGTTGTCATTATAGAAAGCCCCGACTAATTTTTACTCTGAACACACATGTCCCCCTCAATTGCCCTGGCGAAAGCCTGTGAAGCTATGGCGAATATTCCTCAAAAGTCAAAAGTGCACCGGCGAAATTCGCCGTTCGCCCGCCCTTAACTGAAACCCTGTTTGTCTTCGAGTCTAGCACGTTCTTTTGCGACCCAATATACAGTATTTTGTACCATGTGACCTCTTGCTGCAAAGGGCCTGTTGCCAGTTGTTAAGTAATATTTGAAAAACGAGTATGAGTGTTTCATTGGGTTTCCAAACACGAGAAAACAGATGAACGCACAAGGCTTAGGGCCGAAAAATACAAATACAATTGCAAAATAACGGTTGTAATTAGCGGTTCCTTTTTAGAGTGTTAAATTGGAATTCGAATACGACACCTAATCACCTAATTGCTAGGTTATAATTTGTTGTCTTTGTCAGTCACGGCCATCAGACACGTGCTTGTTAGGCTTTCTCACTTTTTGCAATAACTATTTATAGTAAGTTTTGGTTCGTAAATATGCAGATTGAGAAACATTTTACACATGTGTTTGAAAACAGTTGAAACGCATGTAATTTTAGAACTGGTGTTTGATTGAGTTTCTAAACTCATCCACCTGACCACAATGACAATTTGTGGTTGGCTAAACAAACATGAATTATTAATGAGTTTGAGAAGACCTATTTTAAACACCGAACTTCACATGTATGGAACCTTATGCTGACGAGCAAAATCAACTGTTCTACCTATATTGCGTTAGATTCAGCACATGAAAATTTCCACGTTTGAAACCTTTTTATTATGACACGTAGTTGTTTGTTGATTGTTGAATGACATGAAGTGAAAATTCACTCATTTAAATCATACTGGTGGACTTGAATGATGAATCACTCATGTCAATCAGAATAATAGTCTCACACTCAGAATAATGGTTTTACACCCATGTTAATCCCAGATAAATGTAACAACTGTAATTAAGTTATTTTATCATATATCGTATTATATTGTATTGTATTGTATTGTATTGGACTAACGAGGACCCTTTGGGTCGAAAGATCTTTATTTATTTCGTTTTTTATACTTTTCCCACTCATTTATACCGTTTCCAATATACTTTTTCCAGTCTATTATAACTAGCTCCAAACTTGTTGAAGAGGATATAAAATTATAAACATTGATTAATGTATTGTATTGTATTGTGTTCTAATAAAGAGCGCGATCCTTAACAACCCCTCAGAAGCTCCCGCTTATCTTATTGATCTGATGCATGACAAAAATGCTGAAATTCGCAAAGTCTGTGACCAGACCCTTGACATTATAATGGTGAGTTAAATGGCAGCATAGATAGCTGTTACAAGTAGCTGAACTTAATGTACAGTAAACTTGACACTTATCACATCCTTGCTTCTTTTATTTTTAAGTATTTGTCGGGTGAAGATCCATTTTATGCATGGTAGCGCAACAGTTTTGGATTCGAAAATGTGGAGGATAATAAAATTGATTTCATCAACTTTAAAATTATATGTTTAGCCCAAAAACGTACTAAAATTGTGTCTACATATGTTTTGTGCCGCTCTATTTTGTTTTTCTTCTCCGTTTAGGAATATGACGAGGAATGGGCGAAGAAAATTCAAGCAGAAAAGTTCAGATGGCACAACTCGCAGTGGCTTGAAATGATTGAGAGCCGGTTGCAAATGGACGAAAACGATGCTTTGTATGGGGAGGACGGTCCGTTCATGGACGGCGACCTTTTGGACCGTCCAGACTTGTTTTATGGCCAGCCCGGGTACGACGACCCAGTCACTCTAATGTCACGTGATGGTGCCGCCACACCAGATTTCATGATTGGCGATCAAAGCGAATATGGGGTGTATAACGGAGAGGGGTACCCTGAAGAAGCTTTCGGTATGAGACCAGATGGTCAGGCAATGGATCCTTACACAATGGGAAAATATGGCGCCCAAGGCTATGCGAGTCAGGGATATCACGGTCAGCGGTACCCTTCACATATGGTTGACGAGAATGAAGACTGGGGACATCTTATTGACGAACCAAGCCATGGAGAGTATGGAATTCCCGTAGGAAATGTTGCGCGGCCAGCTAGCCGCTTTGGTCGACCCCCGGTTGATGAATATGGGCGGCCGTATGTTATGGAGCCAGAAGATGATATGTATAGACAGGGGTACGGGGCGAGGCCTGGATCCTCACGAGGGGTGAGGGGGAGTTATGAGTCACCCGCACAGTATGGATATAGATAGTAAACAACCGCTGACAAAACGTTTTGCGTGTGCAGATGTTTGCAACTTGAAATGTTGATAACGATTTTTGTAGGTTGACTTGTGTTTAAGAGTCGTCTTCATTACTGAACTGAATAATATTTGAGTGTTAGTCCTCCACAGACAAGGGGTATTGTTATCCATAGATATTGGTTCTCAATAACAGAAAGTAGTTCTCATAAGGAGAAAACGGTGAATATTAGACATCCAGTTGAAAATAGATAAATAAATAAAATAAAACTATAACTGGACCTTAATTGAAACTTAACGGTCTGCACCAACGATCGTGCATGAAGAATCCTAGTGGTTCTAGGCGAAACGTCGCTGAGTTTCAATTAAGGTCCAGTAATAGTTTTATTTTATTTATTTATCTAGTTTATAAGGAGTTGACATAGATTTAAAATTTAAAGCTAAAAATGGACGTTTCGTTTTCGTCTGAAACCTCCATCAGCAGATGTAAAAATGTAAATAAAGTCCTTGTGGTACTGAGCATTAGTATAAACCATATAACGTTCAGCACCTGCATATGTTCATTAATAGAATTCTTGTTCTTAATTGAATGCCAAGCTTCTAAAAACAGTCGTCCAGACCATTGTTGTCATTGGTCGACAATTGTCGCGTTATCAATGTCAAAGTTAATATCAGTTCTCTTGACACGTTCAGCCAAGAGTGAATTGTCATCCCAAAGGAAAACAGCTCTTTTGTTTTCTTTCATCCTGGTTTTAATGCTCTGCTTGTTTGGCCCACATACTCTTTGTCGCAGTCTTTGTAATCGATTTTGTACACAACACCTGTTTCTCTGGTTTGTCTTTGGCTTTTTGGAACATTGATCCAATGGATTTAACGTGATTGTTGGCTCACTTGCATGATGTTGTGTAAGTTGTCCATATAATTTATGTTGTTCGATACAGCTTTAATTTAATTTTCACTGCATTATAATAAGAACGCTTACAAGAAAAAAAAGAGAAGAAAAGAATGCAATGAGGAAGAGTATAGAAGGGAACATAGAACCATGCGAGCTGGTTCACCTGGAAACGATTTAAATTCACATATCAAAAATATATACATACATGTTAACATATAATTACGGTGAACATAAGAACTTTCCCACAAACAGGAGAAATAGTCGGTAACAATTGCTTTTAATGAAAGAGAGTGCCATCTCATTGTACAGCATGACTACAGAGAAATAAGGTGAATTTGTAGAGGTCGAAGAACGATTGTTGTAAAAAGCACAGACGGAAAATACGACACAGAAAAAGAAAAGACTGCTTTGTCGCCATCATTTGTTACAAAGATAGCTAGTTTTTCTTCGCAGACAAGAAACTGAATTGTTGTCGACTGTGATTAGTTGTTGATGTCTGTCTCATAGACGGGAAAACTTCAGTTGTGGACAACATGCAGAGAGACGCTTTGAAAAAGAAAACTTTGCTCGTGAAAAGAAAAAACATTGTTTGTTGTCATCAACGAAGTTTTTGCAGTTTATATTAGATGACTTGATTTTAGTTGTTGATTACTTTTAGTACTCGATATTAATTATCAATAACTGTATCCTTGGTTTGCGGAGGCCCTTATGGAGTATTCAGTATGTTTTTATTGTTGTAGTCTTTGAGTTTGTTTTGAAGGATTGTTTATGTGCCTTTCTATGCAATGTAATTGGTATGCGCTGATGCCTCTCCAGATCAAAGTTGTTTCTGCAACAATGGCTTACCGATTTGCCGAAGTTGGCGAAAATGGGGTTCAAGATTCAGAATAATTCCGACCATTTCTGAACACTTCCGAAGATTTAAAGAAAAATTGTGAAAATAGCAAAAAATTGCATTAAAACGGTTTTAAGGCATTTTCGAAGTTTTCCGAGGATTTCCGAACACTTCCGAAGATTTCCTTAGAATTCCCAACGTTTCAGGAGACTGCAAAGATTTTCATACATCTCCGGCAATTTTTGAAGAAATTCGAAGTTGTACGCATGGGATATATTAGTTTAGTATCACCCAACTAGTGGTCTAATGCAAATCCTGCGCTACTGGGGGACTATTAGCAACAGTCCGCGAGTAGCGAAACTCGCTGGTTTTGAAAACCGACCAAAACAATGGCGGCCGCTTCGCGTTTATAGTGGAAATTTCATCCCAGAAAAGACCAAAAGGGCAACAAAGTACGAGATGAGGATCTAATGGTAAATTTTGCTGTTTTTTTGTTACTAGACAAAACTACGAACTTTGTTTATAAAGTCAAAACATATCCTGAGCTTTACTTTTTTCAAGAGTCTTTTCAAATAAATTGACACTTTTTTATTATAGAATGGTTTGCAAACCAAACAAAATTTAGAACAGTTATACAAGAGATGTTTTTATACGCTGCTGTCAGGCGAGAAGACGGCACTGAGTTTAAAGTTTGGCGCAATTGAGCGTGACGCTTTCTTTCACTTTCAGTTTATTTCCAAATATTTCTTGAACATGCATTTGCCAACTTTATTATTGCCTTTTCTGTCCGACTAGTTGGGCGATACTAAAACAATTAGACCCTTCGGCCTTAAGGGCCACTGGTCAATAACCCCTTCGGCTTTGCCTCATGGACTATTATCCGTAGCTCTTGCGGGATGCGGGTCTAATTGTGAATTAAAAACACTCGTGAAATTAATCCGAAATTTTACTCGTCCCCATGTGATTACCTCTACTGATAAGAACGCGCGCATACGACGGTCAAAGGCCTTAAATTGATTACAATCTGAGAACAATCCAGGCTCCGATTCATACACGAGATTTGCTTTTGTTCGTTAAAAATTTTCATTTTAACGTATTTATTTTTATAAACATGTATTATGTACATGTTGATTAACGTATTCTGTTTTTAGTTCAGCACCTATATAAACCTGGAGTTCGCACGTTCTGGAAAATCCAGGAAAAGTCTATGAAGTTCAGAAAACAAAAATCAGGCGCGGAAAAGTCCCAGGAAAAATCGAATTTTGAGAGATGTCTTCGCACTGTCACGAAAATCCGCGAGCAGAAAGTTGTTGTTCTCGGCCTTTGAAGTGTTAAAGAATACACCGTAATTTGGTTTGTAGTCGGGCACCAAAAGCTTCGTCATAAAGAATAGAAACCTAATTCATTTTTGTAGTTTAATAAGCAGCTCTTCTCTGTCATAACTAATTCCTTGTTTTCCTATTATTTCAGCTAGAGCCCCTAATTATGACAAGACTGACACCAGCAGGATGTCAATAGAAAGTTCAATTACAAATCTCTTGCATGTTGCGAAAGAGATTGAGAAAAAGCTACCGCTCTAATGATTCAGTATTTTCATTTTTTTCCTTACAGGCTTTCGGTAATAGTTTTTTTGAAAAGATACTATTAAATGTGTAACGTATTACAAAATGTATACCCGAGGTTATGAAATAAATATTCATGGCGTCGAATGTATTACTGACGATTTGCTCCGATGAAGGACTTACCTCGAAACATCGCCTTTCTCAAACATTTCACGGCACTGAACACTTGTTTCGCAACGTCGAGATGATTTTGGAATACTTTTTTTCTTCTTCTATGGCTTTCTTCCACTCATTTGTCGACCGTCTGCCAAAAGTGGGTCGGTCTGTCGGCCAAAAAGCAGCGTACACAAGGCTACTAATAAAGAAAGATAGCTGATCATACACGTTATTTAACTGTTTTAGTTTGGAGGAATTGTGAAGAGTAATGCCGCCAATTTACATGTTACAAAAAAATGTCCTGGGAGATTAAAATGCCGTGCGACTGGTTTTAATAGACAGTGAAAGATCATTTCATTGAACATCTCTTATAAATGTTTCGCAAATCGATCACCTAGTTTTCTGTCAGTTTCTTCGCGATATATAAAGTTTTTTACAGACTGAACAAGTCATGCAATAAATCAAATTGGTACTGGTACAAATAAAATGGTCAGAGTACCACAAATGTGACTACGCGGACATTTAAAAGTACCCGGTTCGCTAGTTGGTCTCAAAGCACTTCTGACAAGAAAATTCTGTAAATTTTTAGAGGTTGGGAAAACATGTTAGCTGTTTCCGGATCGGACTGCAGAATTCTGAAATTTCGAAAAATAATGATTTTGGCCGCTAAATCCTAAACTGTTGGCCGGGGTGATAAGTGAAAATGAATGCGGGATTCTCTCCTCGCTGTTTGATTCAGCTGGCGTGAGAGCCATCTCTCTACTGACATTTCGGACTCGATTATGTGCCTGGTTAATTACGTGATCTAGATAAACCCGTTCTGAAAAAAACGCAGATATTTTAGAGCATTTACAGTGAAAATCGAAATTGTTACTGCATATAGTCTACGAAGTCTTAGAAACTGAGAGTACGGAATGGAGTTTTAACATGAGCCGGGTGAAGATATGTAGGAAAGATAACTGTGAGAGTCCGTAGGTTTGTAGTGTTTGCTGGTGATCAACTTATTCTCTTGGATTGAGATTTTAATGTTCAAAAAAGTAACCACAGTATCTGAAACTTCCCAAGTGAATTTAAAAGCCGGATGCGGGGAAGAATGGACGGGCTGAATGAACTGTTCTAATTTGTCGTTAGTGCAAGATGCAGCACCAAGGCGGTCGTCGATGTATCTTCCAAAAAGTTCTGGTGAAGGGCCATTGTACTGTTTAAAGATTTGTTCTTTATCCACGTAAACAACCGATAAATTAGCGTAACTGGGCCCCATTTTGGTATCCCTTGCTAAGCCATTTATTTGTTTAAAAAAATTCACTGTTAATTAAAATGAGAAACAGTTGAGAGTGAGAACTAACTCTGCCAAACGAAGTAACGTGTCTGTGGATGGTTCTTTGATTGTGCGTTTTTCAAAAAAATAAGGCCTTTCATCTATTTGCATTTCTGTACCTATATAAACCCTTCATTTTCTCAGCTTTTCCAGGTGCTCTGACGAAGGGCTAACACTTGAAATGTCAGCTTTCACAAATTCCCATGGCAATGATAATTTGTTTATCGACATTACCTCAAGATGTGAAAGTTGTTGGAAAAGCTATAAACTGAGGAGGTGGATATCATGGCATGGATGTCCCTTGAGTTAACAAATTTACGGGACAGCAGAAATATACTAAGCTTCTGAAAAGCCTACTAGTCATTGAGAACAATATCTGCAAGACAGACAAAAGTCAAAAATTAAAGAGAACTACAGAACAAGAAGAAAGCTGCAAGAAAAAAGCAAGCCATTTTAACAACGTGTGGTATGTGTGTTGAGTTTAAGTTGAGAAGACATTCAAAAATTTGTTTTTCACCATCAGGTCTACTGCCTTGGAACAATCCTGTCAATGCAGATCTCCTTTGTTGGATTCCAGCCTGTTCTGTCCAGTGAACACATGGCTGTAAGTTTTCCTTATAATTTTATTGGGTAGTTTGTTGAATGACAAAATCAAACAATATTTCAAAGTCGTCATGACATCATTTTCAAGCTCAAAAATGAAGGAAAGAAAAAGAGTAAACTGTCATTTTTGAACCTGAAAATGGTGTCATGACTATTCCAAAACGTCATTTGACTTTATCATTTATCTTCACTTGCTTTTGTTGAATAACATAATTTTATTATAAAATTATACTTCTACAGAACTGTAGCAGTACATACAGTTGACTCCCAAAAGGGAAATTGAATATAGTTCGAATTATCAAGAGTTTAAGTTACTGGGAGATCAGACAAACAAAATGAATGGTCACTTTATAGGGTTTCATCAAGTGGTTCAAAAGTGACAATGAAAGACACCAATCATTTCTACTCTTCAAGATAAAGAAAATGAATGGTCACTAAATATAGGGTTTCATCAACTGGTTCAAAAGTTAGAATGAAAGACACCAATCATTTCTACTCTTCAAGACAAAGAAAATCAATGGTCACTTTATAGTGTTTCAAACACTGGTTCAAAAGTTACAGACTGTAGGACAGTTTTTGTTTATGTAACATTGCTTTTAGCATGATAGGGGTTAAATGATAAAGAGCAAAAGTAACAAAACTTTGAATAATTCATTGTTTAGTCTTTTTTCTGTCTAAATCTTGCGTGAATTTTGTATTTCAGGCCTTTGGAGTGTTTGGTTTGTGCCAAATCCATGCTTTTGTTGACTATGTCAGATCTCGCATGTCCAAGGAAAACTTCAACTTGTTGTTCAAAACAGTTGTCATAACAGCTGCTGTTGGTGCCACTGCTGTCGGGGGTTTCCTCACAGCCACAGGAAAGATCTCCCCCTGGACAGGTCGATTCTACTCCCTCCTGGATCCCTCGTATGCCAAGAACAACATCCCAATCATTGCATCCGTTTCTGAGCATCAGCCAACGACTTGGTCATCATTTTACTTTGACCTCCAGATGCTGGTGTTCATGTTCCCTGTGGGTCTGTACTTCTGCTTCAACAAATTGACTGACGCTAATATCTTCATTATTATGTATGGCGTTACAAGCATTTACTTTGCTGTAAGTTGATGAAAAGTTCTTGATAACTTGTTGCGTTAAGTTAGTTGGCGCTGTGGTAAGATCTGCATTCTAACCACAAGGTGCCAGGTTCAAGCCCCGGCACAACCGAGAACTGATCATTTGTATGACCTTCTTTTCCACCAAAGTTGACTAAGCTTTCCATCCTCCCGAGGTCGGTAAAATGAGTACCAGTTTCTGCCGGGGGCTAACCTGCGATGGATTAGTGTACCGTCCAGGATTATCACCAATTTGAGGGTGGTGCTTTTCCCCAGTTTCTGCAGCAGGGTTGCCATGGTCCTTGAAAATCCTGGAAAGTCCTGGAATTGGGGAAAACATTTTCCAGGCCCTGGAAAGTCCTTGAATTCGGGATGTGGTTCTTGTACATCCTGGAATGAGCAAAAAAAAATTCTTAACTTCCAAAAATAATAAAAACAAGCTGTTTGTTAAAATATATTTGAATGTGACAAATCCTAAAACAAAAACCGCGACTCTGGAAGGCTTGCTTTTAGTCCAGGAACAAATCTTCTGAAGCTTTTTAATATAGTATGCATACTGTTGAACTGATTTTTGAAAAAAAGTGTAAAGCATTCAAGTTTTATTTGATCGAGAAGGGCCAGGATTTGCTTGAAAAAGTCCTGGAAAAGTCCTTGAATTTCACATCCAGTAAATTAATAGTGGCAATCCAACTGTAGTGTTTAGCTGAGAGTCCGACTTTCCTGGATGGACACTACTGTACATAGTACATCGCATCCAACAAGCCTTTACAGCCTTTACCATTACAGCCTACATGCCATAAACAATAACATTGTACGTCTCTACTGACCAATCAGGTCAACAACTGCAGTACTTAAAATTAATATGATCCACGGACAACACAAATCACTTGACTCTAAAGATGACCTGCATTCAGTTTGTGGAAAGATCAATCAGTGTCATCCACAACGGTCCTTCGCAGAACTACACACACCTAGACGATCAAACTCCACCATGTTGTGAAATAAATCTGGGATTCAAACCAGTTACACCAGTCAATGTCATCCACAACAGTCCTCAGAACTACGCACACCCAGACGATCAAACTCCACCATGTTGTGAAATAAATCCAGGATTCAAACCAGTTGCATCAGTCAATAACATCCACAACAGTCCTCAGAACTACGCACACCCAGACGATCAAACTCCACCATGTTGTGAAATAAATCCAGGATTCA
>JAODFW020443034.1:0-19441 GCA_027575235.2 Palythoa mutuki | reverse complement strand
ATTCGAGCGTTTAGGATATGTTAAGTCAATTTTTTTTTACCTTAGCGTTTTTCTTGCACAGATGGTTTTGTAGCAATGTTCACTTGTCCCCGTTTTTCACCAGAAAAACAGTCATCCCGAGGCATTCATTCCAGGACTGCACATAGTAAAGAGCGCGAGCAAAGTCATTCTTACCATCCCAGCTGAGGCTCACTCTGAAGTAAGTTGATACGCTTGCATATTACACACATAGTAAAGAGCGCGAGCAAAGTCATCCTTACCATCCCAGCTGAGGCTCACTCTGAAGTAAGTTGATACGCTTGCATATTACACACATAGTAAAGAACGAGAGCAAAGTCATCCTTACCATCCCAGCTGAGGCTCACTCTGAAGTAAGTTGATACGCTTGCATATAGCACACATAGTAAAGAGTGAGAGCAAAGCAAAGTCATCCTTACCATGCCAACTGAGGCTCACTCTGAAGTAAGTTGATACGCTTGCGTATTACCGGCTGTTCTTGTCTCCATGTATAGGTGCCTAAATATATATTGTTGTCCATTTTGTGCATGGACAGGTTGTTAAAGTATTAGCGTTTGCTCTTAGGTACTGAGTTTGTTTGAGCGTCTGATAATCAAAGGGAATCAGTCGGGAACAGTTCCCATGTTGGCAGACATTTCTACCTTCGTCGATAGTTACGTGGTATTTAATCAGATAGCAGAAACGCAAGTGTCTCATAGAAAAACCACCTCCATGTTCCGGAACCCTCTGTACGTGACGGAAAAGCCAACAGGTTTGTTATAAATATCTTATTCTTACTAACGTTTTCACAACTTTAATTTGGCGATAATTCGGATGTGGAATTTCACGAGGTTTTTTGCAATTAGTATAGAAAATAAAATGAAAATGTTCTAAATTTCAGTGCGCACTGTTTCTTAGTTTTTTAACACCTGAGTTGAGAGCAGTCATCAAAATTTTACTGAACAGAATAAAAAAATACTTAAATTTAAAAAATTTTAAACTTACAAGTATCCAAACCTTACTTGGTATCAAGACGTTAGCCATTTTAAAAACGTCACTAAACCCTTACATGGTGCTCTGCACCTAATGATTTTCATACTCAAAACACTTTACAGTTGCAGAGCAATTAAAATTCCTGCTGTTTTGTTAAATATTAAGAATTATTTTTCAATTGTGCACTAGGAAAAGTATTTTTCCCTTCCACCGAGGCTGTGAAAAGTTTCCTTTTCATTTAATATGGGCCCACGCTTGGAAGGCATTTATGGGCATCAGAGTTGCTTTTCATATCTAGCTGTTCAAAGGGTGTCTAATTGGGTACCAATTTATCTTGGAGTTGGACATTACTTTACTTGCAAGACATTTCGGACGACTTTATTTTTGCACTGATAGTGTCTCAAAATAAAACTATTCGAAATTTTTAAGTGTCCGTAACGTTAAGCGTTCGATTTTTTACAGTATAACTAAGCATTTATTGGGTTGAGAGGTTTATGATTTGAAGAGTCGTGGAGGCAGATAGCAGCATCCAAGATTTGCATAATTTGATCCAAGATTTGCATAATTTGATCCAAGATTTGCATGATTTGATCCACGATTTGCATGATTTGATCCACGATTTGCATAATTTGAACGAAGATTTGCATAATTTGATCCAAGATTTGCATAATTTGATCCAAGATTTGCATAATTTGATCCAAGATTTGCATGATTTGATCCATGATTTGCATGATTTTATCCACGATTTGCATGATTTGATCCGCGATTTGCATGGTTTGATCCACGATTTGCATGGTTTGATCCAATATTTGCATGATTTGATCCAAGATTTGCATGATTTAATCCACGATTTGCATGACTTGATCCAAGATTTGCATGATTTGATCCTTGATTTACATTTTTTAATCCAATATTTGCATGATTTGATCCAAGATCTGCATGATTTGCACAACTGAAATAAAGTATATAATTCTTGATGCCAAGCAAAAACAAAATATTTTTTATGACTCAGATTGAAAAAAAATCCATTCTCTCTTTAAAAGAAGAAAGAATGAATTATTTTTGTATCAAACATACATTAACTTTTGCTGTAAAACTTGAACCTTTCAGTTTGTCATGAAAGACTTTGAAATAATTGTAGTCATAGAATGTATAAGATTATGTATTCTGTGTATATCTTTGTTGTTCAAAAATTGTGTTATTTGTTCTTCTTGTTGAGAGACTTTAAGTGGACATCGTATTGCAGGAAATTATAATTTCTTAATTATTCCACAATGCAGTGGTTGGTCTTGTATTCATCATGCTTCATTTGGGAGTGGATTCAGCATCACGTATCGCTTGCGGTGGAGAGTTGCTGGACGGTAAGTTGGAGTCCAAGGCGGCTACCCATAATGCACTGGTACCTACCCATAATGCACTGGTACCTACCCATAATGCACTTGTACTTGTACGACTGCAGTGTCTCGGAATAGAAACTGTTCATGTCGAATGGATGTCAGTCTTACAGATACAAATTACTGAAATCAAAACTTAGTCATAATTTGCTCAATTCTATTCATGCACAGCGGCTTGAAAATACAAATTTTGTCTTTTCATAAGAATAATTTCTTATCTGTTAACTGTGTTCACCATTCGTAAAATATTGTTTTTACCCATCGAAAATAAAATACATATCTTGGTACCACCATATTATGTCATTTTATGTGTAATACTACCTTATCCTGTTCCAATAAAGGCTTCGTTTCATTTTTTTGCCACAGACGGAGTTTTGATGTTCCTATCAAAACTTCACACCGTCAAGTTTAACAAAAGTCTTCGGGAACGTTCCAACTGTTATTTGCATTTGGGAGACCGCTGTGACATCGCTCACTTCGAATTACGTTGGAGTGAAAACACACAAAAGTACCCAGGAAGTTCACAAACTGTAGTTTCACGGGATCCTTCAGTTTCATCTCGCGAAACTCCGAAGGGCACTTCTACAGTATCATGCCCAACATCGGAAAGCACTTTGACTACATCATGCGTTAATCCACAGAGTACATCCTCGGGGTCACGCTTGACATCACAGGGCAGTGTCAATCGGTCACGCAACAGCACCACCGGGTCAAGTCCAGGAGTAGAGTGTTACCCTGGTACTGCCATAATTGATATCTATCATGCTGGTTATGCTAGTGAGATTCGTGAACTGAAAGAAAGGTAGGAAGAAATACCCTGGTAATTTTGAAACTGAAATAATGAATGGATACCATTTTGTTTTGTGTCTCTTCGTTAGATTACTACAGATGACGTCAGATGTTACTTAGAGTTTTGTACAGGGTTTGGACAACTGGAAAAAATAAACAAATCCAAATAAATTAGAGTATAGGAAGGTTAGGGTTTTGTTCAAATTATTTGTGAGTGATCAAATATTCTTATTGAAACTTTGCCAGTGTTCGTTGTGTTTTAATTAAATGTTAAGATTATATATATATATATTTTACAGCGAGCTCAAAATTTTCTTTTATGGTAATGTTCGTAACAAGCTATGAACATCGTAGGAGACCATCTATTTACCATGCATGGTTTTGTATCTCCTTTATATACGTGAATGTATCAAATTAGATGACGCCTCACCAAATTGGGAAAGATTATCAATGTCAGAAACAAAACAAAATCTCTACTACTGAAAAGAAAAAGTAAAGATTGTATATACATAAACCGAACACTTACCAGATGTTTTTATGCTGCTGATGAATAACGTTTCTTTTCCTCTTTTAAAAGGGTTACTGGAGATCCTACCGGAATTTTGAGAGCAATGGAGAGCGAAATGAGGACGGCCTGCACAGACTCACTCATGCTACAAGCACGAAAAATGAAGCCCAAGGAACGAAAGGAACTTCAACTTCGTTTGGTAGTGAAACCCGGTTACAAGGTTTGTCCTATTTGTATATCTGTTTCTTATCTGCCACTCGTGTTGTAACAGTACTTGGTGTACAAAATCACTGTGACCTGTGTGTTACTGATGTAGATTCACGGTGACCTGTGTGTTACTGATTTAGATTCACGGTGGCCTGTGTGTTACTGATTTAGATTCACGGTTATCTGTGTGTCACTGATGTAGATTCACGGTGGGCTATGTGTGAATGATTTAGATTCACGGTGATCTGTGTGTTACTGATTTAGATTCACGGTGACCTGTGTGTTACTGATGTAGATTCACGGTGGGCTATGTGTGACTGATTGAGATCCACAGTGATCTGTGTGTAACTGATTTAGATTCAAGGTGACCTGTGTGTTACTGATGTATCTTCACGGTGACCTGTGTGTGACTGATATAGATTAACGGTGACCTGTGTGTTACTGATTTAGATGCACGGTGACCTGCATGTGTGTAACTGATTTAAATTCACGGTGACCTGTGTGTGACTGATATAGATTAACGGTGACCTGTGTGTTATTGATGTAGATTCACGGTTACCTGTGTGTGACTGATATAGATTGACGGTGAACTGTGTGTTACTGATTTAGATTCAGTGTGACCTGTGTGTTACTGATGTAGATTCACGGAGGCCTGTGTGTTGCTGATTTAGATTCACGGTGGCCTGTGTGTTACTGATGTAGCTTCACGGCGACCTGTGTGTTACTGATGTAGATTCACGGTGGCCTGTGTGTTACTGATTTAGATTCACTGTGACCTGTGTGTTACTGATGTAGATTCACGGTGGGCAATGTGTGACTAGTTTAGATTTACGGTGATCTGTGTGTTACTGATTTAAATTCACGGTGGGTTATGTGTGACTGATTTAGATTGGCGGTGACCTGTGTGTTACTGATCTAAATTCACGGTGGGCTACGTGTGACTGACTTAGATTCACCGTTGCCTGTGTGTAACTGATTTAGGTTTTGTACGTGTGGACACTGCCTTGTTTCAATATCTACAATAAGTAGTTCATAAACACTCTGTTTTCGTGCTTTGTGACCATTCTGATGAAGGTATTCACATTTCCACACGTAAAAACCGCAAATTTTTTCAACAATTTATAAGCGCAAT
Organism: Palythoa mutuki; assembly: GCA_027575235.2. Taxonomy (NCBI): domain Eukaryota; kingdom Metazoa; phylum Cnidaria; class Anthozoa; order Zoantharia; family Sphenopidae; genus Palythoa; species Palythoa mutuki. Next base: position 14,421 of record JAODFW020443034.1, on the reverse strand, counting down.
TTAAAAGACAAGCTGCGAGATCCCGTGGAACTATCTTGATCTCTTTCTTGTTTCTAAAAAGATGTCACAAAACAATATTGACAGTTTAGTTTTGGAAATATTGTATATAAGGGGCGGCCACGCACATTCTATTCTTGTTTAAGTTACATATAACAACAACTGCGTTTGTTGATGCTGTGTACAGAATAAATTTTTGTTTTCATACAAGTTATAGATTTTTAGTTATTTAAATTTGATTTACCCAGATACAACGATATCTTAGTTATCAGTTTTCTTTATCTTTATCTTCACCTTCGTTGTGCTCGTCCCCTTCGTCTTCTTCATCTGCGTAATCAGTTTGTTTATCATCGTCATCTTCGTCTTTGCTTTCGTGTTGGAGTTCTTCTTCACCTTCAGTCTCTCTATATCACTCCTTTTAAATTGTAATTTTCGTTTTTTGTTCATTACACAGAAGTGGGCAATCGGTCCCCCAAACCAGCCCGACGGCCTTTTCCGCTCCATGCAGATGGCACTGAACACGGTCTGTACACCGGAAGTGACCACCAAACAGATAGCCTTAAGTTTTTTCGTTGTATTGTTCAAACAATGAAAATGGTTTTCATATGTTCTGGAGGTTAAAAAGAAACCAAAATGGTTACTGTTGAGTCACTAGGGGGACCTTAAGCAACGACGACGGCTTAGTTCAGTTCATTTTATTTGCTTTTATAAATTATAGTACTAAATTACATGTAATTATCATACATTTGGCACGCAGTCCAGGAAGCTATTTTGCTTATTTAAAGGACTGCCTTAAGAAAAGGAGTAAAAAAGTAGAATGTAAACTGTCAATTGGCAGAACAAAAATATTGAGACTGAAACTAAATAAATAAATACAGAATTTATAATGAACCATGCGTTTAAGATAAAAAGTAGCGCAACAACAACAGAAGCAAGAGCAAGCGTTAGCACTCTAATCCAAGAACGTGGTTTTCAATTTGGAAGTGGGACCCACAAGGGAAGAGAAAGCGAGGCAGGCCTAGAACAACATGGAGGAGATCAACTGTCCAAGAAGCACAGCAGGCGGGTTATTCGTGGGGTCAATTGGAAGCGGTGGCCCAGGACAGGATAAAGTGGCGTTCCCTCGTCAGCGACCTATGTCCCACCTGGGGCGAAGGGTCTAACTAATAACTGTTGCAAATCTTCTTATGAAATGTTGATGGTTCTGTAAACACTCATTGCTTCGCTTTGCTTCTTTCTACACGTGAAAGCACTGGTTAACTTGCTCACCAGTTGCGTGTTGCTATGTGGTATCTCCGTACCTGATCAATTTCTGCAAAGTTCCTATTGACAGGTATCTCTATTACCTTAAAAGCAATGTGTTAGATATGGTTACAAAAATTGCTTCACAAACAAAGCTAATTGCCACTAAACCAGCCTCGACGCCAATGAAGCCAGGTGGATGACATTTTTAATTGCTGCCGTGAAATTGTATGATGGAGATTGAAAATATCAGTGGAAAAAATACTAAAAGCCTAAGAGAACATTTAACACTATAAAAAAGATAGCGGACTACTTTGAGAGTTTTACTATAATTATGAAGTATCATTTAGTCTTATTGAATGAATGTTTAGTATTAATGAATCAAGAAATGTTGTGGTTAGTTGAAATGACCCAAAGTATAATTGAAATTCTTTATCTCCCTTTTATTTTTGAAGGCTCACAAATAAGACGAAAAAAGCTGCGCGCAATCGAGAATCCTGTTGTCGTCTGATCAATGTGTAAACTAATCGGCTTGAAACACTTAAGAATTTTATAAAAAGGCAAAACCTATGCAACGTAAGATTAAAACCTTTTCAGCCCCAGGCAATTTATCAATATCTAATTTCTCCTTACATAACTCAAACAAAATAATATAATTGGTAATGAGAAATAAGGAATTGATCTAAGTTAATAAGCTTGGGGCTTAAAGGGGTACCGTATTTCCTCGAATAAACGCCGCGGCGTTTATTAAATTTTTCATGATTTGGGTGCGACGTTTATTCGAGGGCGGCGTTTATTATTATTTTTTTTAAACAACCAACCGTAACTTTACTTTAAGAATAAGAAAAAATTATACAGTTCTTTGTCTGGCTGTACCGATCAACTGTTACAGTTTTAAAACTACAACTTGCTGCGCTTGCAAACGCGTAAGAAATCAGATAAATTCGATGTTGTAGATTTTCGTCTGTGCCTTTCAAACTTTAAAATTATAGTCTTAAACATCTCCGCTCTGCGCTTGTAAAAAGTGAACGTCATAAAATCGATGTTTCGATTTGTTGTCTGTTCCAGGATACGGAATTTATTCGAGGGCCGCGTTTATTAATAATTTCAGGGCTCTTGCGGAGTCTTAAAAAGTCTTATTTTTGATTTTGTATTTTCAAGGCCTTGAAAAGGTCTCAAATTTGGACAAACTTATCCTTGAGGTCTTAAAAAGTCTTTAATTTTGGTTGAAAAGTAGTTTTCGTTTCTCATTCTCAAAATTCTGCAGATTGTATGAAAAAATATTGATGAAAGTTTTAATATTGATGAAAATTTGCGGATCGTTCAGAAATTGTTTTTCAGCACGAGCGATCTCATGTGCCCGTTATATTCTTGGTCTGCGGATGTAATCACTAGGTCACGTGATTTGCATTCAGATCATTCGATCGATCGATAAAAGCACATATTTTCGCTTCTGTTTCACGGTTTGGTTGTTCTTTTGAATTGTCTTTTCTTATGTTAAGTGTCTCTGGTGGTCAACAATGTAGTTTTTACAATGGGAAAGTGCGTGTTCAATGATCTATGGCAGGGCTTTCAAAACAAGCCGGCGACCGGCGGAGTTCCGCCTGTTACTTTACGTTTGACCGCCGCTTATTTCTGAATAGACTCAGCTGAACACAACTTCAAAAGAGACTCGGTGTTTCAAGTGAAATTTAATCACAGACGCCTACTTTTGTTTCGCCAACCACCTACTTCAAAACATTTTGAAAGCCCTGACTTAGACAAATTAGGTAGTTGTAATGGTAAAAACAGTTATAATGGTGAAAGCAGTTGTAATGGTAATGACAATTGTAATGGTGAAGACAGTTATCATGGAAGATAAACGCTCCTAGTAATGGGCTCCTGGCTTTGCTTAGTACTGTGTTGTGGTCAAGGAAACAGGGAAAGATGAACGCTCCCAGTAATGGGCTCCTGGCTTTGTCTACTTCTGTGTTGATGTGAAGGTGAACAGGGGAAGATGAACGCTTTTAGTAATGGGCTCCTGACTTCGTCAAATTGAGTAGGGGGTGATCAACGCTCCTAATATTGGGCTAATGGAGAACAGTTAAAGCACGTTGCTCAAAAAGATTATCAAATAAAACGGGTAATACTCTGGGACGGCAAGCCAATAAGAAGCAGACGTTTACGCAGCCTGTGTGTAGGAATTAATTTCCAATACAAATGTAAACTCCCTTATGACCGTGATTTTGTTTATTTACAGATCAGTTCTGAGGAAACAATCGCTGCAAAAAGACATCGTGTAAGTTTTCCAACAAAACATATTAGTAGGAGTTTCACAGATTTTTGTGTCAAGTGGGTAGAGATATTTTTAAGGTTGTACAACTAGCGACCGAAGGCGTGGACAGTTTAGTGGGGTGCAAGGGAAATTTAGAGGGATTTTGGGGCAATTTAGAGGGATTTTGGGGCAATTTAGAGGGTGCAGGGGAAATTCGGAGGGTTGTAGGGCCATATAAGATTTCAAAATAACATTATCAGTCAGCAAAGGTCACACTTAATTTTTCATTGTGGAAAAAGGCCTAAATGAAGAGAAATATAGTTTGACCAAACCACCCTCCCCTCCCCCAACAACACCCCGTCTAATCCACCCCATGCTTCTTTCTGATCCAGATATCGAATCCTCGACCCAGCTCGCGGGCTGAGAAATGTCGATCTCAATCTAACTCCGAGGGTTATTCTCCAGGTAGTCCGGTTTACCTCCCGCTGCAATGTCGACTTTCACCCCAACATTTGAGCCATTGACTGATTAAACATTTCTCTGTGACTAGGAAGACGATAAAGAAAGTACTTATTATGCAACATTTTCTATTCTTAATGATTTCTCAACTGTGTGTAGGTTTACATTAGTCAGAGCTGATAACAGCCCAGACCGTTTGACCCAGCAGTCTCCTTCCCAGTTCCTTGATGATAGCTCATCTTCTTCAGTTAGTTCAGGCAACGATCAATCAAGCTCACAGGGGGACCGCGATGCTGCTAGGTGAGTTGAAAGTCACAGGAAGTCCAATAAAATATCTATATTGATTTTTATTACCGTATTTCCTCGAATAAACGCCGCCCTCGATTAATAAACGCTGCCCTCGAATAAACGCCGCACTCTGGAACAGACAACAAACTGAAACATCGAATTTATGACGTTCGCTTTTTACAAGCGCAGAAGGGAGTTGTTTTTAAAAACTGTAAGTTTAAAGTTTGAAAGACACAGACAAAAATCCGCAACATTTCTCTGATTTCTTACGCGTTTACAAGCGCAACAAGTAGTTTTAAAACTATGGAATGAAATGCTATACCGGAAAGTTAAGTATGTACACAAAAGCTAATGATTTGACAGCCATCGTTGTTGCATTAGTCAAAAACAGCGTTGTATGAAGTAAAAGAGAGAAAAGAATTGTCCAGGAAAGAATGTCTGCTAAAGTCAAGGGCTAGTTTTAGCGCATTTGCATTTAGCGTTCACTTCTCTTTCATCTTTGTTCCTTCTTAAAACTTCCCATTTAATTTCAAGGCTTGTTCAAACGGATCAAACATGTTGGTAAAACATTATCCGACATTGCTGGACTCAACATGTTTGACGCGTTTGAACAGCACGATCAAACACGTTGGACGATGTTGAATGAAGTTTGACTTTGTTCAAAATTTATATCCAACATCGTCCAACAATTTCGCTCGCGTGATAGAAAAATACTCCATAATTTCGTAACCAGGTTCTGGAATCTGTACCGAAATCCAACGTTGTTGGATGGTGTTGGATTCGTTTGAACACTCCAGGCATCCAACACTGATCAAACACTGATCGAACACCGTCCAGCACCACCAAACAATGTTATATAATGTTTGATCAACATGTTTGAACCGTTTAAACGGACCTAAACGTGACCGGCTACCTACTGTACTTGTGTGAGACATCTTTCTATATCACTTCATGATTCCGAACTGTTTGCAAAACTTCCCGTTTTTGATAAAAGGAACGAGGAAGAAATCACAGCTGCTCAGGTGGAACAGGTGTCACAATCCAACGTAGAAACGATGCTAGAGAGGGCGCCAATCTACGCAGAGCCAGGCGTCCGAGTTGTGGAGCTGAACCGTGTGCCAAACGCGGAACTGGGTATCAGTATTGTTGGAGGAAAAGCTGACTTGGAGGGCCTGGGTCTGAAAGGGATTTATATTCGTCATGTTTTGGAGTCTAGTCCTGCTGGACGTCTGGGTACTTTGAATAGTGGAGACCAAATACTGGAGGTAAGTCACTTCATGGATATTTTTAAACATTTATAAGGCGCTGTTAGTGATAACGACAATGACGGTGATAATGGTAATGATATTGATTTATAATGATAATGGTAATGGTAATGATAATGATATTGATAACGATAACGACAATGACAATGACAATGTAGGCCCAGAGTTTAAAGATGCGAAAGTCTATCCACTCGCAGATGTTAGAGCAAAGGTAACTCACTTATTCATCGCTGTTCCAAGTGCTTTACAAGTTGAAGTAAAGTACAGGACTCCACAGCTGAGGGTCTTAAATAGTGCTCCATATTGGCCCACATATATTAGAAGCATTACAAAATGCCCTTAGTGGAAAAAACAGACCACAACACCGGGATCACTACTCTACTCATTTCGACAAGTGCAAGTTTCCCAATAGAGGGTCGAGACACTGGTCTTTTAGTTTAACATCCTTATCAGAGCAGACGCGAAAGTCTGACTTTTTGTAGATGTCAGAGCAAAGGCAGCATCTTCTCGATTATTTTAAGACCCTGGGTGAATGTCCGCGGGCTAGATTCCGAACCTCCCGCATAGCAGACTAGCACCATATCAAACTACAACAATAACAATAGACTTTATAGACGATAATGACAGTACTTAGGGCTTTACATACTTACTGTTCTGTTTCCAGGTGGATGGCCATGATCTCCGGCACGCAACACACGATGAGGCAGTGGAAGCAATACGCCAGGCTAAGAATCCTGTTCGGTTTGTTGTGAAGAGCACAGGAAAGGATATGACGTCACTGCTGACTGAGACTCCAGCAACCGAGAAACCAAGCAACTTGCAGGAGGTAAAAGTCGAAAGTTGAATACTAGTTAAGTTTACGATTTTAATAAGAATTTGGCTAAAATTGTTACGGTGGCGTGGTTGGTTCATTGGTAAGGTCTCTGCGTTCTAACCACAAGGTCCCAGGTTCAACCCCTGGCTCAGCCGAGTGTTGAACATTTGTGTGATCTTCTTTTCCGCCAAGGTTGACTCAGCTTTCCATCCTCCCGAGGTCGGTAAAATGAGTACCAGCTTCTGTTGGGGGCTAACCTGCGATGGATTAGTGTCCCATCCAGGGGAAGTCAATGACTCTCATCCGCTTAACAGGCTGCAGAAACCGGAGATAAGCATCGGCTCCAATTGGCCATTTAGGCTCGTAAAAGGATTTAGCTGAGTAGAAATCGCGAAAAGATCGCCTGACTGGCGAGTAAGAATTACGAAATTATATCAATCAGAACATTCCAGTTTGAGCTAAAAATTGAAAAGTGGCACTGTATTAACCACCAAGTTGGGTTGATCATAACTCTATTTATTAGTATACACAAAGAATTTAACTTCATCTTATTTGTATCAAATAGATCGAACCTGTAAAGAGCTGTCTTTCTAATCTTTTTTAAAAAAAGAATGTAAACTGTTTGTGTCAGAGACTTTTTTTACCATAGAGTTACTTTAAGCTTCGTGTTATTTTGTGCTTGCAAAATCTCAGGCGGGACCAGAGTGATTTCCAGATGCTACCTGCCCAAATGAAGAGTAGTCGAAAAGTAAATTTCCAGTTCTGGATCAAAAACATAACTCAATCAAGTCCAACTTAACAACAAAACCTTCTTCCAAAACGTGTATAAATCCACAGGCATCCCTGGAAGCAATCTATGTGTTAGAATTGTGGATTAAACCATTTATAGAACTTACTACGGGCAAAATAAGCTAAGCTAATCCTTTTAAAAGCCAAAGTGGCCCATTGGAGCCGATGCTTATCTCCGGTTTCTGTACTGTTAAGCGGATGAGAGTCATTGACTCCCCCTGGACGGGACACTAATCCATCGCAGGTTAGCCCCCAGTAGAAGCTGGTTTAAAAGGGGAGGCAGCACATACCTTTTTTTCATTACATATAAGCGGAGTACAGAGATTTTTATAGGATTTTCAGAGGTGAACAAAACGAGGTGCTACTTTTTTATAGTACAAAGGAGACAGCAAAATGCAGTTGCATAATTATATACCTGAGTGATTTAGAATCAGTAAAATACTGGATCAAGGGTACTTTTCCAGTATACTTCGTTTCAAATAGCATGGTCCCTCACACCTCGTGCTGGCTGTGCAAAAAAATCAAGTCAATTGTTCAAAGATTCGGAGAGCCTTAAAACCAAACAACTCATACTAAATTCATATTGAATAGTGGGGAACTTAAAAATTCAACGACTCTTTCTGGTTCTTATGAAAAACCGCAATGTTTCAAGGAATTTCAGGCCTTGAACAAAACTTCATTGAGTTAATTCACGAGGATTTCCAGAACCTCTGAGAGCTCAGTTTGTATTTGAAAAAAATTTCCAACAAATTTCCGATATCGGAACTTGGCCACAATGACAAGCGGTATGGCATGAAGATATGATTGTAGCTGGTTGTTGAAAGGCTGATTAACTTCAACCCTAGGTTAAGCTAAAAACTCAAGCAATAGTTTCATGTCTAAGGCAGCTCAAGTCAGTCTCTAAGTTGAGGTAAAAGCATGCTTTTTTTTAAAAAAAATTAACTATGGGTTAGTGTTGCTAGATCCTAGACACGGGCAACTATGGTTCGTACAAATAATGGGCCCTTTGTAGCTAGAGATCACGTGCTTAGTTACCACTTAGCAAGGCGAAACTGGAGAGCAAGCGTTTCATTTGTTTTAAAGTCGCTCATGCGCTAAAACAAGTTTAAATCCGTGTTAAATTGTTTCCCTTAATCGGTTTCCCTTTTTAAAGTAACAGTAAGTCCCAGGCCTGCCGAGTTGTAAAGTCGCCATTATTTATGGCTTTTGTCGCGTACGGCCGATTTTCACTAATGGCTTTTCCACAATATCTCAGGGGAACCTGTTAAACTTATTTATTTATTTATTTATTACGCTTCGTCTACGTAAGAAACATTGACACATATAATAAAAGAAATATACGTAACATACAATATACAAATATACATGGAGTGTAGACCGGGACCCACAACAGCCGGAACCCAATTACTGTGGGCTCGTAGTTAGCAAGAGGTCCTAAAAATTTCGGTTTCGCCGAAATAACAGCCTAATAGAGTATTTTAGTACTACTACTAGTACTAGTACTAAAATACTCTATTACGCAGTTATTTCGGCTTTGTGGGTACCAGTACTAGTACCCACAAAGCGTTTACAAAAATAGTCACTTCGAATCCATTTCGAAAATCGAGTATTTGAGGTCGCATTTGTGTAGATGGATCAAAGTTCAATCGTTTACATGCGGAAACGTCTTCGTTGGAAAGCAAGCGTCTTTGTGTAGAAAGCAAAAATCTTCGTGTGGAAAGCAAGCGTCTTCATGTGCAAAGCAAGCGTCTTCATGTGGACAGCAAGCATCTTCGTGTGGACAGCAAGCATCTTCGTGTGGACAGCAAGCATCTTCGTGTGGACAGCAAGCATCTTCGTGTGGACAGCAAGTATCTTCGTGTGGAAAGCAAACGTATTGGTGTGTACAGCAAGCATCTTCGTGTGGACAGCGAGCATCTTCGTGTGGACAGCAAGAATCTTCGTGTGGAAAGCAAACGTCTTCGTGTGGACAGCATGGATCTTTGTGTGGAGAGCAAGCATCATCGTGTGGACAGCAAGTGTCTTCGTGTGGAAAGCAAACGTCTTGGCCGATCGTGTGGACGGCAAGTGTCTTTGTGTGGACAGCAAGCATCTTCGTGTGGACAGCAAGCGTCTTCGTGTGGACAGCAAGTGTCTTCGTGTGGACAGTAAGCGTCTTCGGGTGGACAACAAGCATCTTCATGTAGACAGCAAGCATCTTCGTGTCGACAGCAAGCATCTTCGTGTGTACATCAACCGTCCTCCTGTGGACTGCAAGCATCTTCGTGGGGACAGTAAGCGTCTAGGTGCGTACTGCAAGCATTTTTCTGTGGGCAGCAAGCTTCTTCTTGTGAACAGTAATCATCTTCGTGCAGACAGCAAGCATCTTCGTGTGAACAGCAAGCATCTTCATGTGGACAGCAAGCATCTTCGTGTGAACAGCAAGCATCTTCGTGTGGATAGCAAGCATCTTCGTGCAGACAGCAAGCATCTTCGTGTGGTCAGCAAGCCTCTTAATGCAGACAGCAAGCACCTTCGTGTGGACAGCAAACTTTTTCGTGTGGACAGCAAATTTCTTCGTGTGGACAACAAACTTCGTGTGGACAGCAAGCTTCTTCGTGCGGACAGGAAGCATCTTTGAGTGGACAGGAAGCATCTTTGAGTGGACAGTAAGCATCGTCGTGTGGACAGCAAGCGTTTTCTTGTGTACAGCAAGCGTCTTCCTGTGGACGGAAATCGTCTTCCTGAGGACGGAAATCGTCTTCCTGTGGACAAGGACTGAAATAGAACTGATATATTACATGCACCAAGAATGTTCATCCTACCTCTTCAAGGAAGATAGCTCTAATGGAATCCAACTCTGTGATGATCTGTTTGAACCACAGCTCATAAGCTGAAAAGAAATAGCACAGTACACTAAACAGGCATTGTTGGTGAGTAATAGAGCGTAATTTGGAAATTGGCTATTGCGTTTCGTTTGGAGTTCGATAATTTCAACTTTGCATGTATGCTACATACAAGGTGCAAACACACAATGTAACACGTCATGCAACAATTGATGCAACATTGCGTGCAATGTTTCACGCGACATTTGATAAAAAAATGGGTGCAATATTTCATTCAAGATTTGATACAACATTTCACACATTCCATGCAATATATAAAATGCAACAGTGATTACATTTGATACAAAAAAGGTGCAATATTTCATGCAACATTTGATGCAATATTTTTGCATTCCATGTAACGTATAAAATGCGGCAGTGTGTGCAACATTTGATGCATAAATGATGTACTATTTCACGCAACATTCGTTGCAATATTTCACACTTTCTATGCAATATATAAGATGCAACAGTTCGTGCAACATTTGATACAAAAATGAGAGTGTAATATTTCATTCAACAATTGATGAACTATTTTCGCATTCAATACAACATATAAAATGCAAGTGTGTGCAATATTTGACAAAAAAATGCAACAGTGCGTGCAATATTTGATACAAAAATGCAACAGTGCGTGCAATATTTGACACAAAAATAAGTGTAGTTGCAATATTTCACACATTTCATACAAAAAGGGGCAACATTTCAAAAGTGAAACTAAAATTAATAAAAAAAATATAGTTTAAGTAATGACCAACGTAAGAAACTGATTGGTGCAGCGTTTTTCGGAAAAAAAGTGCCGAAACTTTTTAAAGATCTCAAGTCCCAGTGCTCGTTGTACCACATTTTGGTCGAGTTTAAAGAAAATCTACCGTTGGGAAATTGGTCTAAAGCAAATCGCCGCAGTCCTATTGTTGTCTCCCTAGTTCTTACGGGAAACATTACTTAAAACTCTTTCGCACCAGTTTGGCAGTCTTTGCATCATCATTCTAACAAATTGTCGCAAACAATTTATTGGGACTCTTCTAATAAAATATCCTTATTTATTTATTTACAGTATTCTGCCCGTGCGTAGCGGCTTTACATACCTTGGTGTGTAATAATGAAGAGCAGCTCGTCATGTACTCGTTCTCCGCCATATTTCTCACTGAGAAGTCTCTGAGAAGACAGCAGCTGGTCCAACTGATGATGCAGGAAGACAATCATTTACTTTGATTTATACTCTCTTCTTACAATCACAGACAACTAAACAGTGCCTCTCTAAAATAAGTAAATGCAACCCCAGCTTCACGATTTTGTGACCTTAACCAAGACACTTAACACAACTTCCAATAGACTCAAGTGTACAAGTGGGTACAAGCTTGTGCTGAGGTTTACCTGCGACGTATTAGTGGGCCGTCCTGGGGGACTCAGAGATTCTCGCTTAATGCTAAACAAACCGGAGACAAGACGAACGATGACTCAAATAAGCTTCTACGGCTTAAAGATTTAGCTTAGCTGCATGGCTTTGTGTTGAACTTTCTCGTTTTTACCAACCCTTTCACCAAATCTCTATTTCAAACAACCATCCGGAGTTAACTACATTTGTTTGCCGTTACTTTTGTCTTTAATAATCATGATCTAAGGATAATTTCGATCGTTTATCGCTAACATTTAAACTATTAAAGTTCGTTATCGGAATATAAATTTTAATATAGAGAGAAATGAATCGAAGACAACCAATATGTATCATAAATCTATAACCTGTTTGCCTTGGCAAATAATATTTACACCTTTCACGCTAAACACAGTGCCCTTTATTAATTTGGCAAACAAAAGAGCTTTTTGGTTCAACTTCTTGCTTTTGTTTACATAATCCTTGAACAGACAGAGACACTGATCCAAATTCTCAGTTGAAAATGGCCTCAAAGTAATTGAAACTTAATTAACATAGCATGAATAGCTTTTACCATAGAGGTTAGATTTAACAACCAAAGCGATAACATTTTGAAGAAACTATAACAACATGTTCAACGTGCTATTTATTTTGAGAAGAAACTTTCAAAAGTAAAAAAAAAAAAGAAATGACGAAAAACATTTGCGATGAAGAAATTTCTGAATTAGTTCTCTGCGAAGCGGCAGAAAGTTTTGAAGATCTGTAAAATTAATTGTAATTTATATTATGTAAAAATTTGGTACTGAAGTAAATATTGTTGTTGTTGGGACAGATTGAAGTCGACAAATCTCAGTTCACAGGCGCGGCTCAGGATTCCCGGGTTGTAGTAGCAGAAGGCGCCACTGATTACCGCTTCACTAACCTGACTCCCGCTCTCACTAAAAACAAAATTCATCCACACACGAGACAAAAATGTTTATGGTCCTGACCTTTTCTTTCAGCAGTGATAGCAAAGAATAAAAAATAATTAAGCTAAATTGTTTAATTAAGCCAAGGGCCTCTTGGGACTTAACTTTTAATTAGTTATTTAAATCTGGTAGTCAACAACTAGGTGAATGTAGCGTTACCAAGACACCCATTTGTTCAGCTGCGTCATTTATTTTCAAATGATACAGAATAACTATTTATCACATTCTTGGTCTTCATCATCACACCCAACTGTTAACAAACTTTTCAACCGTTAAATAATGAATTGTTTATGGTTAGAAAACAGCACTCTATAAAAAAGGAGTGAAGAAGGTAAAGATATTAGTGGCAAATGTTCTGCACGTTGAACTGTCTCACTCACTGAAGACAAAAGCTACATGTTCCATGATGAGATAATGGTACATTCAAGAATGACTACAAAAAAACCGCCCTTCGTTATAACAACTGGAGGAAAGAACGTCAACTTTTTAGTAAGGTCACGAGCCACAGGTCTGCAAAACCTTAATCACGCGTGCAAGAACAGATTAAATGCAAATCAGTCTTCAAGATTAGCAGCACTAACAAGACTTGAACTGCTTCAAAACGCTCAGGTTCAAAAATCCTTGAAGGACGCAATGGCACAGCTTAAAAAACAGGAGAGTGTGTTTAATGCAACAGAAAGTAAGTTGAGGTATGTCGAGAAACTTAAAGTTGAACAATGTCACAGGAGAGTGTGTCGTATAAGAAAACTATCAAACAATGAAACACAAAAACTGTCTTTAAACAATGATGAAATACGAAAGAATACTCTTTCCAAAAAGAAAACTCTAAATGGAATGAAAAGCACGGATCCTAAAAAAGACGATAATGAAACACGAAAAAATACTGTTTACAAAAAGAATACTGTAAATGGAACGAAAAACACAGATCCTAAAAAAGACGATGGCACTCTCTCGCCCAAGCAAAAACAACAAACTTGTCAAAATTTATCTGGTTTCCACATTAGCCCTAAATATACAAAAGGAGCCCAAACTGAGACGGTTTGCAGCAGTGCGGCAAGTTCAAGAGAAAACATTTCAATTCCAAAGCTACAATCAGAAAGCCAACATGATACTGTATGTCCACTAAAAAGTAAAAAGAATACAAATACAAACTTCTCTCTTCCACCACTGGGTGCTGACAGCAAGTTCAAAATTATGAGAAGAACATTTGAGCTTAGAACTCAGCGGAAAGCTAAACTGCTCAACAAACCGACACCCTGGTCAAAGTTTTGTGCAGAAACGGACTTACAGAAGAAATCTAAAGAACCTTTTAACAAAAAATCTGAAAAGCTAGAGATTTTTGCAAATAACCTAGACGTGTTAAAGCAGAAAACACTGCCAGAAGAACAAAAATCCGATTCCTTACCACAGCTAACTAACTTAATTCAATTTACTGACTATGACGACTATTTGCACATGAGAAATCGACTTGATAAACTGTCACCAATTCCTGCAGTGCAAAGTTATTCATTATCAAAATTTTTAAAAGAGTGATTTATAGTGAAACTAATAATTGAAATTTAGGAAATGGTACAAAAAAAGAGATCTCTGAAAAAGACTGAAATTTATATAATGCCAATCGAGTTCACGACCTTCTAGACAGTCAGTCAATCGGACAGATGCTCTATCACCAAGCTCCAGGAACTTAGTGGTGAGCAAGATCCTTTATTTAGTTTCATAAACTATCTTGGATGTTTTTTTTGCTAATAGGCCAAGACATACGTGTAAAGCAACACCAGATAACCTTCACAATAACCGTATTTGTTCTACTCGAATAGACGCCCACCAAGCTCTGGTTGAATAAATGCCTCTAGGCGAACAAAGCCCCCTCCCTGCTTTGTCAAAACATTGCAAAATGGAACAATTTAGGTCCCACACGAATCCGGGTATTTTTAGGTCTATTAGCCCCAAGCACAACAAATGGCGTGTTGGTAAATTCTCCCAACCCAGCTCCATACTTTCTGTATAAGCAGTTTGGGAGAATTTGGTTTTTCAACTTCCACAGCTTATTCACTTTGATCAATTCCTTATTTCTCATTACCAGTTATATTATTTTGTTTGAGTTAT
>JAODFW020442021.1:0-12029 GCA_027575235.2 Palythoa mutuki | reverse complement strand
GTAGTAGTAGTAACAGTAGTAATAGTAGTAGTAATAGTAATAGTAATAGTAATAGTATTAGTAATAGTATTAGTAATGAGTACGCGGGGCCCCAAGATGTGGCCACTGGTACAAAAATTTCTGGTAAGTTCCTTACGTTTAACTCCTCTAAAATTATTCTTTGTAACTGATTTGAGTAATGTTACAAAATCAGTTCGAGGAAAAAGATTAACTACTTGTCATTCTCTATTTATGCCTTTTTTCCAGGCAGAAGATAGAATGTTTTTATTCAGAACGCGAACCAAACCAAACCCTTATGAGCCTCACATATTTTTTATAAGAACAATTTTATAACAACATGGCTCAAATTGTTCCAAAAATTAAGAACAACTGAAGAAGAACCGAAATTCGGCTTCAGATGGAAATGATTTTTTTGATTCACAGAGCAAGTTACGTTAAAACATGGCTTACATTTACATATCATTGCGGCTTCATAATCGAGTGTTCATTGAGCATTTGATAATGGGGTGAGTCAAAACGCTTCGATATCATGCTAGGCCGACAACGACTCCCTCTCCAGGAGGACGAGTAAAGAGTCGATGCTTGCCCGACTAGGAATCGATTAATGGCGAAGCTCTACGAGCGATGCAAGACCGACAATGAACAGTCATACACTTTAAATTTCGCAGCGTGCTGTTTTGTGCGATTGTAGCAAGAGCGGTATTTTTATGGTTTAAGGTGATTATTTTTAAATGAATGCCTTCAAACGTTTCTCTTAAAGTTATTGCAGCTTTCAAAGTGTATATCAGGTCGGCCAAAAGGAAGATGCGGACGGTACACTTCGAGTCAAGCTGCAACGCACTCCAGCCTGCTAAAAAAATAGTAATTACTAGTATAGAATTTATTTTCATGCGCTCGCACGTATTTTTACACTGTAGGTACTGTAAAATATTGTAATTTTTGTTTCTAGACATTTCAAATTCAAAGTTAAAAGATTAAATGTGATCCAAATAATTCCGAAGGAATTCATACGGGGTCCGGCACGAGGGCCACATATGTATCTTGAAAAAACTTTAATCTTGGAATAAAAAATTTTGGTTTTGAAAAAAAAATTGATCTTGAAAGAATATTTTAATTTTTTTTCAAGGTGAAAATATCTTTTCAAGATCAAACTGTTTTTCAAGGTAAAAATTGTTTTTTTAAGACCAATTTGTTTTTCAAGACCAAAATTTTTTCTCATCATTTGTGGCCCTCATATGATACCGTACATACATGACCATTAACGATGTAGAAAAAATTGATAAAAGTTGAGGTCAATGAGCCTTGAATTTACTGCTTCACACGCGTTAAAAAATTATACAAGCACACACTGACCGCTGACCATGTTTTACCGTCACTCGTGGTTACATGATGTCAACAAACCTGGTTGGTGCCATTTTTTAAAAATATTTACCCTTTACAAAGAAAAGGTTTGCATGAGTCATTATACGAAATTAATTTTATTTTGCAAGTTAATTAATGCAATTGCTCTATCTTGTATTCCATTTGATTTTTTTAAAAGTCAATTTTGAAAAGATAGTATTTTTTTAAAAAGAATTGAGGCCGAGCATAATGTTATTTCGAGACTTTTCTGGACAGTGCGCGGCTTCATGCGGTCATTCCCAGGAAAACTTCGTCAAACGGGGTATGAAACATTCACAAATGTTGCGAGACGGCTGAAAATAAAGAGTCGGTTCTTATTCACACAAGATAGCAGTTGTTTTGAAAAGTCACGCTGTAGATATTACAAGTTATTTGAAACAAAATGATATATGAACGAGCTCTGTAAAAACCGTATAATAAATACTTTATCATTATCTCAAATCAAACCATTAAGTCACTTGGTCTTTAATATATTTTGTAGAGGAAAAAAAGCAAAAATATGCTATGAGCATGAGAGAGAGCATGTACTTTTGATGGGAAGATCGTAAAGTTTGGAAAATTAAGGTAGATAGCACGCGATTTAAAACATTTTCTTCGCTAATCTAATGTCTTTTTCATGCTAGTCTTGAGCAGTGGAGATTCTTGGATCGATCTTCTGTTTTGCGGCAATGTTCTCACGGCCCATGTTGGATATGCATACACATATTATTTAATATTAGACATATAAAGGCAAACACTGTGTCGCGTCGGCGTGATGTTTGCTTGCCGGTTGTCCAAGCGTGACCGTGTGAAAAATACTGCAAGCGGAAATAATTGGCACGATAAGTGAATCCCTTTGGCGTACGTTCAATCAGCTCTGTGATGCGGGACAAAAGCAGTTGTGGTATTGTTTTACAGCCAATCGCAGCCCACGCAGTTCATTTGAGACAACATGTCACCTTAAGAGAAATTAAATTTTGATAAGAAATGTACAATTATTAATGGCATTTGTTTTCGTTGAAAGACTTATTTTATTCTGCCTTCAGCCAAGCTAATCTCTGTCTCCAGAGTATGACTCTGCCTTTAATTCTTAACAATAAAGATAAGCGAAGTTCACCTGGTTGTTAATTGAACTTACCAGTCCATTTTGCACTCGCTAAGGAGTACAATCTCAGAAGCGCGAGTTAAATATTCATTTTAAGAACTTTGGCAGCCATTGATAAAAAGCATTAACATTCTGCATCATCGTTTGTTCGATAGTTTTCGTGTGTGAGCATAATAAGGGTAAAATGGCGTCTAATTAGTCGATTTTTATTCCAGCAAACAAGCATCTTGTGTTGATGAGATTCGAAGTTCTTCACTGGTGACAGTTGACGCCGCTCGTGACGTCATTACGTCTAATCGAGAACACTGCGCTAAAATTATTGGAGCATGGAAAAGAGATATGGCTGTTCGTTGTACATATCCATAGAGCTAGTACTTGATTAAGTTTGAGAGACCTTAAACACTCTTGCAGGTAATAGAAGGTTGTGATCGTATTAACAAAGCAGAGAGAATCTGATACACATCGTTTGCCCGTTGATGGGCTCAAAGCTGTACTAAATGGGTGATTCTAGTGCAAGTATTAGTTCACCGCATCAAACGGTTATGAACCGTATACGAGAGCGCTGTGGTCAGTATCGCAGACATCATCAGTCTTGTGAAGATAGATACGAACGATCGCTGTCTCTACGCCAAAAACAGGATCGCCAGGATGCCTTTCTTCTTCATCAACGGGCTATGGAATCTGGGAGAACTAATAGAATCAATAACATCAAAACCAAGCAACAAGACCTGGGATCGAAGGCTTCCAAACAAGACCAACCTCCGAACGGTCTCGAGAAATGTGCGAGCAGCGCATCGGCAATCTTACAGGTAAATTTACACACGTTTATGATTTAGAGTTGCATGAACTGAATTATGCATGCGCTAGAATGACAGAAGCTGTAAACTGGTGTACTACTATTTGTATTTGATTATTTATACTTGTAAGCACATGCTCTTTATTTTTTTGAACTAACTGGAAGTTTTATTTACTTTGCTTCTCCCAGCAGAAAATCCTAAAACGGAAACATGATCAAAGTTTGAACAGCAGTCAAACAACGGGTCATTCCCTTGAAGCGAACGAGCAAACGGCTTGTTTGAGCAAGTATCCACGCAGACTAATTCAAGACGACGTCCATTCTATCAGCGAGCGACAAATCAATACACAATCAATTCAGCAAGGAGAGAGATTCGCCCCGCATGATCAACACCAGCATTCCGAACTTCGCAGCCATCAGCTCCCATCGGAGAATGTGTCAAACTCTTGTCAGTCACCATTGATATCGAACTCTGTGGATCACGGCCGTGTCGATGCATTTCACAGCAATCGTATCGCTTCTCCTTCGTCGAATTCCTATCAAAGTACCGAGTTCAAGCAAGAAAGCCAAGTAACTGTCTCATGTGAAGGGCACGCTTCGAATTCTAATAATTTGCATGAAACAATGTCGGCTTCAGAGCCGCTGGCGCATAGCTCGGTAGAATTACAAGCTACGAATTCTCAGAGTTTTTCTGAGAGTAACAATGGTTCTCAGCATCTCAAGGAACAGTTGGATGATTTTGAACGTATACTGAAAAACATTCAGAATTCGGACGGAACAAAAAGGACAAACAACGGACAATCGAGTGGTTTGGAGTCACAACAGCAACAACCAAAACAACTCCAGACTCCAAAGCTAAAACAAAGCGACCCTATGTCTCGTTCACCGTCACAGGAGCAAGTTAACGATCGTAACGCTCATGTTTCGGCTAACAATTCATTACAAACCGTACCGTTTCGTCAGAACTCTCTTCATTTGCAAGAGATGGCGAGGCATTCCGCACAGCTTGCCCAGGTAAATCAAGTTCGTTCACAACAGAGGATTAATGAATCGCAGCAACAACGCATGGGATATAATCATCTTCAGCAACAGCTACAGTTGGAGCGGTTAAAACAAGCCGCGAATCAGTCGGTGCAGCAAAAGCAACAACAACAAAATTGTGTCAGTCAACCTCAGCAGTCTACAGGCCTGCCATCATATTTTCATTCACCATTTTCACAGAACCAATATCGGCCAGGATTTGAGGATCAAAATCCGAACTCTACTCGTGTTTCTTCTAGTTACTCAGCTGTTCACTACCAGAGAAGTTTACAAGCACAGCAAACTGGTCAACAAGGCTTGTATGGTTTCTCTGGTCAGCAGCATCAGGTGATGCAGAAATTAACACATCCTACAATGCAAGAAAAATCACAAATTTATGCTCAACAGCATAATAATAGACAGATGGTAATGCAACAACAACCGCAGCAGGGACAGTTGACAGGTTTCGACACAGTACCACAGGCCAGGCCAATGCCAGTGCAGGAATTACCATCTATGCCATACTCTGTAAGCATGCGAGTGTCCAATCAGTCATCACCAATGTACCAGCGGCAACACTCTATGCCTCATATGACTTCAAATGCATATCAACAACAAAATCTTTACAATCAACATTCTGCTACATATAAGTCTAAAGAACAAACAACCCCTATCCTTCAACAAGCGAAACAGCAAGTACCACCATATAACAACCATCAACAACGCAGGCATTCTTTTCCCTTCAACCGTAGCCTTAGCCAGCCAACAGACAACTTTTCAACAGGTATGCAAGATGCTTATTCAATGGTTAGTCATGTAAATCCACAGCCAAGAGGGTCAGCTTTTATGCAGCAAAATGTTTTAGAAATTAGACACACTTTGCCACAGTCATCGGTTGCAGCACAAAATAAACATGATTTTAATGGTGCACGACCAATGCATAGTCCAGCTTCGTATACAAACATTGCGGGGAGAAATATGTTACAATCGACACCAAACCAGACAGCTTCTAAAAATCATTATACTTTGTCACAGATGTCATCGTCACAGACAACTCGAAACTTTCCTGTTGACAATAACAATGACTATAGCAGGATTCAAACAGAGAATAATTTTGGTAGTTACCCGCCACCAGATGTACCTGTTACGAGCTCTAGTTCACCATTTGCACCTTTTTCTCCAACTCCCACTCTAGAGAAAGCACCTTCTTTCACATCTTTACTTTCGCAGGCTAACGTAGGTGAGTTAGGATCTCTTTTAGATCAAGCCTCAACTAATCCAGGGAACCTAGAGACAACATTTAGTGGGTCAATACCAAACCTTGACCTGCTTGATGGAATTTTAGGCCAAAATTAGTTTGTAAGAATTTCAAACCAAAACTATCTAGAGCATTTTCAAAGCTAAAGATTATATATTAGATATTATATATATATAATTATATATTATACAGTTTTCTATATATATATATATTCTGTAAGTTGTCAGCTGATAGCAATAAGATATCAAATTGTCACCTGGACTTAAAAAGCCTACCACATATTAAAAGAACCTTTTATAAAAGTTTGAAAGAAAGTTTTTATTTATAAGTATTGTGCAAATGTTTGGAGTCATGAGGTCCAGAGGGGTTCTTATCAGCAAGATTAACAATGTGCAAACCATTTTTGTTGAATGTCTTGTTTTAAAAGGTATTTTTTTAAATAATGGATCTTGCTGAATTCAAATGTGAAGCAGAGAAGTGCTTGTTGTCAGTATAAAGCAAATCTAGTCACTGTAGTGAAATGAAAGTCAGCTTTAATCACCACACAATGAATAGTAGAAGATTGTATAATTTATCTACTGTATATAAGTATGTATATTTTGCTTACAGTGTAAGCCATAGTTTAGTTTCTGTGCCCTTTTTCACAGACAGAGCAGACATTAATGCAAAATCATAGTGCACGAAATGTTTCAATAAAATAAGATCTTTATTGCATAGTCTGTAGCTTGGTTTTGCTAGTTTCATCTCCTGTGACATTAGTCACGTTTATATAGTTTTAGTAATATTTTGAATGCAACCAATATTATGCATAATATCAGGGGTTATTGGTTTCACAAGTTTAATATGGTTGTAGCTTCTTGCAGAAAGCATAGAAACAGTTTTATCTCTTTAACTTTTTCAAACCAAAACAATTTGAAAAAGGTATTAAGATTTGCAGAATTTCAGTATTATTGAAATTGCTATTTTGTTTTGATTTGAGGGTTGAAATAGTTACTCATAGATCTTGATTCATTATATGTGCATAGCCACTCTCACCGATTTTATGAGCCTCAGAAGTCAGTTGTTTTTCCCTAGTTCTTCCGTGGATACAAAAGAAAGCAGTTTGTCGGGAAAAGAAGCCTTGAAGAGAAATCCTTTGAGGTTGATTTCATAAGCAAATAAATAATGTTACTCCAATTCTTAGTATTAATAATAAAATGTGGATACAATTTAGGAAGTTTATAAAAAAGACACGAAGTACAAAATTGTTCATTTTTTCGTTGCTTTGAAAAAAAAAATAAGCCAAGTCTAGTCGTTAGTCATCAATTCTTGATCTCTCCATAAATATTGTTTTTGGAAGAAAAACTATTTGATGGTTTCAAGGTGAATTGCATATTCTTGTGATTTTGTTTTTGCAAAACTACAGAAGTTATTGATAAGCTTGAAACACCTGTAGTTTATGATTGGTTTAGAGTCTGTTGCTTTGTCTTGCTCTAACAAAACATATTCATGCACCCTTGTTAATGACAGGTCGTTTAAAAAATACAGCCACAACAATTGCTGTTTCTATAAACAAAGTGGCTCAGAGGCAGAAAAATATATCACTCCGCTTTTTGATGAGTATTTTCTAAAGCTTTTTTTCCTCAGCAAAATGATATTTTCCTAACAGCCTTTAACTTTAAGCCAGTTGAAACTTATATAAATTGACGATTTTAATTTAAGAAGTATAAGGAAATCTATGAAAAAATTAAAGGACAAATGTAGATATTAAAATCCCATAGAATTTTTAAACAAGAATTTTTAAACATATGTGGTTATACCCGTAAAGCGCAGCAAAACGAAATATGTTTAGAGGTATAAACAGCGGGTTATGGATGCTAAATGTCAAGGTATCAAATTTCAAAAAGTAATTTCAGAGTCAGAGAGTTATGTAATCTAGTGTTAGAACCATGGCGGTAAAATTATTAATCAGGTGCTTTGAATCAAAGAAACAACCAAAAACGAACAGGTTTTGTTTCGTTTTTTTTTCCTAAAATCAGCTCGGCTCAAAAAATATAAAACGAGATTTGTTTGCATTTCAGATATGCAACCATTTCCGGAAAGATTTTGACAAATCCAGTTAGCCATTTATTTTTTCTTGTTTTTGTTTTTTAGTCGCATGTTAGACTGCGACGGTGAAATTCGAGAAAAATGGTTGGCCGTCAGAATTGCGTAATTTTAGCTCATCTTCATTGCTCTTAACTTTTATGACACACAAACTTATCATAAATATATTGCGATTTTTGTGGCTATTGTCTTTTGGCAAGGCGAAGTCCGTAAACCTTTCTCTCGATCTCGAGCCTTGCACGAGGGAACTTCGAACAGAATTCGGTTTTGCTTCGGATTTGTAAGACGTCAAGCGACGAATATAAGATAACTGAGTCTACCGGAAATGAGACAGTAGTCATAGCGACCCATAGACATCCTTTATTTGACAAACGTCAAATTGATTAAAAACGTGTAATTTCGCTGTCTAAATGAATGAGAACAACAAAGCTATGACAACATTTACAAATTCGTACAACAACAACAATAATAATAATAATAATAAAAATGATAATAACTTTAACAAAAAAAATTAGATGGAGCAACGAGTTTATAACGAGGAAGGAGGGTGGATGCAGCGGTGACCGTAGGAAAAAAAGTGCCGTAGTAACAGTTTTAATTTAACGGAGTAACCACTTTCAAGATGAGGGCTTATTGAAAGTGTTAGGATCGGTTTTAGATTCACTGTCGTTGGTGGGACGTTTCAACACGTAAACTGGAAGTTACCCTTTTCTAGCTTCGACTTTACAATGGACCACAAGACGGAAATGGCCTTATATTTACCAGAATGGGAAGTGTTACAAATCGATATTGCCGCGAGAAACGTCATGGCCACGAGGTCACACTCATTTATCGATTTTTTGATTATCTAATCAAGTAAACGACCTTTCAATACCCAAGTACTCGGAAGCAGTTTGGCAACACGCTATAGCGAAATAAAACTCGCACGACAAAAGCATTTTACAGTGGTATTATGCTATATATTATCGTATAATTTTGTTCAGTACATGTAAAAATGTTTATTTCCTCGAAAATGTTTCTAACTTCGTAAAGCAAAAACTAGTTATCGAAACCCTGGCCTGTACACAGAGGGGATGTAATGGTACGTATACAATTCCCCCCTCCCCCCTCTTTTTTGTAGTATTTTTCATACAAATTTGAGATCCTTAGCGGAAGTCAAAACCTGAACGAAAATTCCAGACAAATGAAGCTAATACAGTGTTGTATCAATATTGCGGACAGTTAAACCGATAACGGGCCCACGCCAAAAAACGAAAACAACTTCCTGTCTTTAGGGATTGCTACGTGGGCTTTTCTCCGCGTTCGAAAATTAAATTTTATCTTCCCTTTAGAAACTAAGCTTTTGTCTAGCATACCGCTATCAATCACAGTTCATGAATTTACAAAAAGCTGCAAAAGCTCCGAAAGAATGAGCGGCAAATCTTTTCAAGAGTACACGCATTGTTAAATCCGGTCAAGGGATTGTTTAGTTCTGTCGAACTACCCTAGCTGGGTCAGGATATTTTTAAAGCATTATTTATCAATCTATACACCCCCAAACAGACAAAGGAGGTTTACAATCTTAATATAATATATTACCTTTTCCAAAACTCTACAAATTCATTTAGTCAAATAGCGCAGCGCGCCAGTACTAAAAATAGAAATTTCTACCCCACGTGACTCAGACAAACAGAGGCTTGTTTGACAAAAAAGTCTATAGAAAAAGTAGTAATCTTGTAATTATAATAAACGAAAATATTGTTAAATTTCAAATAATACTGGGTCCGTTCAAAATATTGCATTAGCCACCACGCGATTTTATAATAGCTGCTTTCAGTTTGTATGAGTCATGACGTAATACGCGCACTGCGCTATTGAAACAGGCATCTATTAATGAAAATATTTTTTAAATCTCTCAGTGCTTACTTCGGGCAGGCTAAAGGTTCCCCCTTTCCCATATAGGATTCGTTCTTTAATGGAGAAGGCAGAGCATCCATGCAGGGCTGTTCAATTTCAGTTCCGTTATTTTGCCCAACAACTTTCGTGTCCCTTTCTAGGAGTTCACGCTTTTTTTATGAGAACCAGTAAATTTTACCGAGGCTCATGCATTGTTCTTAATTTTTTGGCGATTTCAGCCTTAACTTTTTCTCATTTGTTCTTATTTCTGTGAGCAGTTTTTAATGAAGAAAAACAAAATAAAACAAGGTATTGGAAAATGAAACGCCTTGCGCCACACATGTGTTGTACGGCTGAATATAGGGGCGAACTACCTTCATTGTTTGTTGAGCAGTCTTTACAGTGAATCTTTTTATGTTTTATGCTGTATCCGGCGCTAACTTTTAGTCAATTTTCAACCACAAAAACTTTCTTAGTTATCAAGCCTCAACCTGAGCTTATTCTTAAATTGTTCTTAAATTTTGGCAAATTTGAGCCTCGTTGTTCTTATAAAGTTGTTCTTGTAAAAAAGCGTGCACGTACATCATTATAATTGCGTAGACCTGGCTAAGAATTTGTCAATTCTGCTTAATATTTATCATGCGAAGCAGAACCCCCCACAACTAACGCGTACTGAAATACAGAAAGTATAAATGACTGAAATAGTAGGTCTAACTGATATGATAGTATCAGCATGCTTAATTCTCAGGATAAAGACGTTTTCCAAACACGTCGGAAATTGATTAATTCAAAAGTACGAAGACTGAACAATATTTAAGTACGGCTGGTATTAAAGACAATCAAATGCGTGAAAATGCATGCATGAAAAAAGAATAATTTTTTTTTCGGGGGGGGGGGAGACATTTTTTAATTTTTCCGGAGGACATTACACCATTACATCATGTTTCAAATTCTATTATGTACTCGTAGAACCAGTCTATTTCATTACTTCACTTCAAATTATATTCTTAAAACATTCAAACACAAATTGACCCAACTGATCAGAATTTAAGAAATTAGAACAGAAATTGACCCAACTGATCCGAATTTAGGAAATCAGAACAGAAATCAAACCAATGGAATCGAATTTAGGATATTAGAACAGAAATTGAACCAGCGGAATAGAATTTAGGAAATCAGAACAGAAATTGACCCAACTGATCAGAATTTAGGAAATCAGAACAGAAATTGAACCAATGGAATAGAATTTAGGATGACTAAATTTAAACTATAAGAACGACAATTAAGTTTGAAAATGAAAATTTAAGATGAGAACAGCAATTAAAGAAACAAAACAGACATTAAAGCAATTGGTCCAATTTCTATGCTGATTGGGACTGAGGACGTCCTCTCATCTCGGTAACCGCGCGGGGCCTAATTCTAATGCTTCACGACACCCGCTACAAAGTGTCAGTACGAGAGGAGTGCAAGTGCCCTGCAGACGAGGCTACATACATACAACAATAACAGAGGCAACATTAGGTCAAAACAGATTTGAAAAGAAAGAACGCCTTGCAAGTTAGTACCTTACTACAAAATGAGTTCAGTTAATTTTTTTTTTGTCATAGTATGTATTATAGTCAGTGTTAAGAAACGTTTTAAAATTTAGCAATTTTGAACATGCTACTGGTAATATTGACTTTCGGTTGTTTCTTACTTTTAGAAAACGATAAAATCAATCAATAGCAAAAATAACTTGCCAAAAATAGCAGCAAAATACCACCAATGATGTTAACGTTAAAACTAGACTGATTACTCAGTACAAATTGACAAATTCATACTGATTACTCATATTTTTACTGACTTAGTTAAAGAGATCCTGAGCTGTCCAGCAAAAGTTATCTCAAACAAGACTTTTCCTTGAGTCCATATCAGCTGCTGACATTTGATTATTCTTTAAAAATAGCTCACGCTGAGCGATTTGTTTTGACTATTTCCAAAGTTTGAATTTCCCTCGCTCCGCCATCTTGAAATATGACGTGTTGTACAGTGCCAGACCCCCACTCGTTCATTATTATTGAGTTAATCGAGAGTGGGGACTGGAACTGCAACCAAAGATGTCATTTTTTTTATTAGAGACCTTAAGCAACGAAGACGACAACGCCAACGACAAAAAAATCTATTTCTGATTTGTTATTTACTTCTTTCCGCGGGAAATTAGAATTTTGTTTTCTCCGCGTCAAGCTATTTAAACAGAAAACGATTTAAATATTCTTCCTTGAAGGCAAACAAATCAGCGTTGTTATCACGTCCATGTTGTCCCAAGAACTCCAAAAATTAAAGTTCTTTTCACGTTCTGTTTCTAGCAACAACGACGTGCAGTTATTGTGTTTACTATTGTTCTTTCACGTCTTCGTCGGCGGCGCAGTCGTCATGCACTGCTTTATAAGCTATATTAAGAGGCTGTCCACGAGAAAACCATGCAGGAGGTGGCACAGCTTGGATCACGGATTTCGTTCATATTTTGCATA
>JAODFW020441027.1:0-12032 GCA_027575235.2 Palythoa mutuki | reverse complement strand
CCCTACGTGAGTTCCTGTAGCTCAGTGGGTAGAGCGTCTGACCGGTAATCAGAGGGTCATGGGTTCGATTCCCGTTACGGACTCAGAAGTTTTTTTCTTCTGAGAGAAAGAAGCTTGTTTCAACACAAACATTTCTTCTACTATTGACAAGACTCCTTGAAAAATCACTATTGAATATTCCTTGAAAACTCCGTAATTTTTTCATATTTACCTCGGCACGAACTCTGAATCAAATCATAGGGAACTGGGAATGAGTCGTGGATACGTTAAATTTTAATTAGTTTACGAAAAGTTAAATTGCTTCTTGCAAGAGCATGTATTTGGATACAGTTGAGCTCGACGAAATTTGCATAGATAGATTGATAAGATAGATAACTTTATTTAATCTGGATATGTATAATGAGCCGGAGACTCGTGCTAAGTACGTTCGAGGAGCTGATATAAAATATGATTAAAAAGCCATAAGCAATAAATCTAGAGAACTCGATTACTACAATGCAATTTATCAATAAAAAGAGAATAGTAGTAAAAAATGGAAGTAAGTATTCTTATAACTAGAAAAATAAATGAGGGCTCACACTACTTGATAATAAAAAATCACATCTAATGTTCACATATGTTGCATTTGCATAATGTTCCACCGGTGAGTTTAGCTTTTTTTGATAGCGTTTTTAAAACTACTGATAGACTCAAAAGTTTAGGTTCAGTGGGAAGATTGTTCCACATGCGGGTTACCAAATAAGTGAATGATCTGTGTCCATTTACTGTTCGATGTAGGTTGTGCTAATCTGAGGGGGCCCCCTCTTAAATTATATTCTGACCCACGGCCTTAGTCGTTCCTACGCTTCTGGTATCCACGACTAAAATCCTAGCTGTTTTATTTCAAGTTAAAATTGAGCAGCTTCTTTCATGGAAAGACGTTTTCAGGGGTTTAAAAAGAAGAGAAATAGGCCATCTGCTGAACTTTATGAAAATGAAGTAAAACAACAGAATTTGCTTATTATCGTTAATTAGGTTCGACACATAAAAAGTTCGACTTTTGGAAAGAGCCTGGCTTGAACAGTCCGCTGCCCATACAGTAACCGCTCGCTTACTGTTTTAAAACCCTACCATTAATTGAGCTGTATGTAAAACCATCGTCTTTAAAATGTCTAAGATGACCAATTCTATTTAGAGCAATTAATTATTTCTTCATCTGTTGGTATTTATTTGTTTGTCTTTTATTAGGAGATCCACAATTTTTCCTGTTATCGTACATCATTGTCTTTATTTGATAAATGTCGATAAATGAACAAATGAATACATTGCATGCTCCTTCAGAGCCCACTATGGAACTCAGACTTTACATGTTTAACAATCTAATCTACCGATGGCCTGATTCTATTGTTCCAGGCCACTGTCAGTTCATATGAAAATCAATACTTAAAACAAGCCTTAATATTTTAAAAGATAAAAGATTATTAAGACAAAATTTAAAGCGGAAAACTATCAACTTGTTCTTGTAATATTTATCCATGCGCATTTCAACCCACTTCTATGGTATCAAGCGATACAGCGCGTCTTGTCTGTAGTACTTGATTCTGGGTTTGTCGCCATCACTCACAAGATCTGCTTCTCTCTTATAGCTTGCTTTTGCAAACCGTCTTTTCAAACGCATGCGATTATCGATATTTCTTTTTCCAATTTCGTTAGGACTAGTTTTAGTTCCCTACAATGAGACAAGAAAAACAACTGATTTTTACAAAAGAGTTCCAGTAAAACTACAAAATATAGCATACGTGTGTAAAGCAACACGTGTTTTCTGTAAGTTTTAACGCATTTTTAGCAGCAGGACACACTTGGCGATTTTTATTTTATACGCTGATTGAAGTGAGTAGTGATTCACCTACAGCAAGTAGCTAATTTCACTGATCGGGCCGGGTTTGTGGTCCTTCTCCGATGTAGAGATTTTCTCCGGGTGCTTCGGTTTTCTTCCCTATCAAATAACCGCTGGTGATTACGCACACATCTGAACAGTTTCAGGATTAACTACCCTATTCGAAAGGTAACAAAATTCATAGATCCCTTCTAATAAACTAGTCGTAGGTAATTGCTAGTTCGTTCAGCTAAAAAAATTAAATCCTTTTACGAGCCAAAGTGGCCCATCGGAGCGGGTGCTTATCTCCGGTTTTTGTAGTGTTAAGTGGATGAGAGTTATTTTAAACTCCCCCTGGACGGGACACTAATCCATCTCAGGTTAGCCTACAACAGAAGCTGGTACTCATTTTACCGACCTCGGGAGCATGGAAAACTGAGTCAACTTTGGTAGAAAAATTTTTATACAAATGTTCAACAATCTGGCTGAGCCGGGGTTTGAACTCTGGACCTTGTGGGTAGAAGGCAAAGAACTTACCACTGCGCCAACAATGCCGCCGTTTTTCGTTCGTCTAAACCAACAAATAAATAACGTAACAGAGTGGTATTCACAAGAAGAGTCTCCATGTTTGTCGCGCATGCGCAGCATGTAAAACTTTTGGCAACTTCGGAGGCGAGCGAATTCGCTGCCATCGCGTCGTGTGTGGCTGGGTTTGTTTAACACGCCTTGGTGCAAAGAGTGAAACATTAGGTAAAAGTTTGAAGTATTAATTATTCATCAGAATTAACCATGTTAATTCTTTAACACCAAATTAAAGTGTTATTTTTGTGAATTTCTACTGCACTTGAATAGTCACGATTTATCATAAATTTTATCAAAACGTCCGTGAATGAAAACCATCTCCTCTACAGTTGAATAAAAAGAATAATTAAGAATAACTGTATGTTTTGCTATACAATGCACAATTTCTTTTAAGAACGTCCCATTTTCAAGTTAGACATATATCCACTGCTGCCACAAAAAAATTCGCGATCCAATACGGCTTTCCGTTCTCAACATTTATAACAGATACGCTGCTGAAACATTTTTTGGTTCGAATCCAAAACAAAATACATATTCTCTTTTTCCTTTAAATGTTTCGTCGACTGAACTAATTAAAACTTTTTTCTTCTGTTTGAAGACAGGAATAAGTTACCATTTCTTACTGAAGACTACAGATACGGTTTGGAGATATATCGAGGCTACCTACCAAATATGCCTGAGACAGGCTTGACATGGTTAAGAAGAGAATCAGTCCAAGTTTTAACAAGTGTTTTGACTTCATTGTGTTTTCCTTGCTCAGAATCAACTTGTGCTGTACTCAAAGTACGCTAACCCAGTCCTTTATACATATCTGTACCAGCTGGCTTTCTAGCTCTAATCAAATTACAAGTTTTCAAGCCTTTTGCAAATTTAATCAATAAATGTAATGAAAAACCTTCACAGAAATTTCTATCTAGCATCACCAATTACCCTTCGTTGACAAAGCATTTTATTATAGGTGACATTAATCGCAAAATAAAAATCATTTTCAGAGCAAAGACAACACAATTAGGTCAGTAGAAATAATGATAATTGGAGATTCGAGCCCAGGTTAATAAGTACGTATTACTATAATTGATTCGACCATCTACTTGCAATGTCACACACAAAGAAAACATCTAATAAGCTAATTCGTAAAAATTCATGAATCCCCAAAAATTTAATAATAAATTTTACTTCTCCTTTCAATAATAAATAAAGTTAGTGAATTTAACACTTTTTATATTTGTTAATTTTTGGGTAAAGATAATTAATTACCTTGGAAATCTTGTTATTTCAAGGTTCATTAAGCGTTTGAAAGATGTTGAATGTACAGGGAAGTTTTTCTGTTAATCTATCTGTCTTCCAAATATCTTTAAAAGACACCGAGTGTGTCCCATCATATTTCAAGTGCCAGAGAGTACTATACACGTGTTCAAGGTAAAGGGATATACATATAAAGCAGATGTGCAGATTAAAAAGATTATGCATCATTATAAAAAGTATAGTTCGTCGAAGAAATAATGTCAGTGCAGTGTCTAATGTCTGGTAGCTAGTACATTCCAATTTAAATTGAATTATTTTTCACCTTTTTTTTGTGTGACTAACCAATTGAAATTTTACTCTGATTTAATTAAATGTTATCAATGGAGAAAGAAAAGAGATTGGGCACTATATAGAAAACTTAAAATGTGCTCTTTAACTGAACTAAAGAAATACATATGATGTAATATACCTGTACGAGTCTCTTGTAGTGCTCAACTGAATGACAAAAGTTCTGCCATGCCATTTCTATTTTCCCCTGTCACTGGATGGCAGATGGGTATATATAGCCGGGGAAATATAATCTGCTTCTGCACTGATAAATTTATAAATTCTTTACGGGCGATAATAGCTTATTAATTTTTTTGATGATTGCCCAACTTTCATTAAGGTTATTGAAGCACTTTTCATAAATTGTTTTAAATAAATTAATCTCGCACATGGTAGGACTGTAAATGACAATTTCTCGCTAGACAATAAACTTTGTAGAATAGAATGTGTTGCTAAAAGATATATATGTATATAAACTCATTTTTTCTTCTCCAACGGAGGCCATTTACTTATTTTTCTATGTCTGAAATACTTTCCATTGCTTTAAAATATACTTCAATATACAGCTATTTCGAAAAAAGGTTATCTGCAATATTCAATACCATGACCGCAAAGAATTATGGGAGCTCATAAAACACAAGCAAAACTTTACCATCAACAGTAAGTTCATGCCTCATCAACACAGTAACGATCTTCCTTCACAGAGCAACAATCGTCCTTCACACAGCAACAATCGTCCTTCTTGATGCTAATAATAACTTTATTTTTAACTTTAACTTTATTTTTTATTTGTACCTTTGAGTTTACATTTTTTTTTCTAAAAGAGATTGGAATAGCTGTTAGGTACAAGCTGCCCGAAATAACCTGGAGGCTACACGAGTCGGGTAGCTTGACTTTTTTTTTAATATTGGAATAAGTCATTGGACTGCTGATGACAGGCTTTTCTAAAGTCAAGGAATACTCCACTAGAGTATTCATGTGCATCGATTGTAGTTTGTATTTTGTCTGATATAGATAAAATGGCTTGTACTGTGGAGTGATTATGACGAAAGCCAAACTGCTTACTATAGATTAAATTATGCTTGTCAATGAAGCTTGTGAGTCTTTTAGCCATCAATTTCTCAAGCAGGATGTTAAATATAGTAGAGAAATGGGTCGGCAGTTGCTTAAGTTATTTCGAGTTCAGCCCTTGTAAATTGGAATAACACTGGCTATTTAAATTTGTCTGGTACAACACCGGTAGCAAAAGATAGATTAAATAAAATTTCAAGTGACTGAGCTAATATACCTTTTATAGTTTGATAATTTTCACAGAGCAACAATCGTCCTTCACACAGCAACGATTTCTCTTCACACAGCAACGATTCCTTTAAACAGCAACGATCTTCCTTTAATAAGCTCAACGGATCTTCCTTCACACAGCAGGGATCTTCCTTCACACAGCAACCATCTTCCTTCACAATGCACCGGATATTCCTTCACACAGGAATGATCTTCCTTCACACAGCAACGATCTTCCTTCACATAGCAACGATATTCCTTCACACAGCAACGGATATTCCTTCACACAGCAACGATTTTCCTTCACACAGCAACGATCTTCCTTCACACAGCAACGGATATTCCTTCACACAGCAACGGATATTCCTTCACACAGCAACGGATATTCCTTCACACAGCAACGATCTTACTTCACACAGCAACGATCTTCCTTCACACAGCAACGATCTTCCTTCACACAGCAACGATATTCCTTCACACAGCAACGATCTTCCTTCACTTAGTAATGATCTTACTTCACAAAGCAACAATCTTCCTTCACACAACAACGATCTTCCTTTACACAGCAACGATCTTCCCTTATACAGCAACGGATCTTCCTTCACACAGCAACAATTTTGTTTTACCCTGCAACCATCTTCCTTCACACAGCAACGATCTTCCTTCACACAGCGACAATCTTCCTTTACACAGCAACAATCTTCCTTCACACAGCAACAATCTTCCTTCACACAGCAACAATCTTCCTTCACACAGCAACAATCTTCTTTTACACAGCAACAATCTTCCTTCACTTAGTAACGATCTTACTTCACAAAGCAACAATCTTCCTTCACACAACAACGATCTTCCTTTACACAGCAACGGATCTTCCTTCACACAGCAACGATCTTCCCTTATACAGCAACAGATCTTCTTTCACACAGCAACAATTTTGCTTTACCCATCAACCATCTTCCTTCACACAGCAACGATCTTCCTTCATACAGCAACGATCTTCCTTCACACAGCAACAATCTTCCTTCACACAGCAACGATCATCCTTCACACGGCAACAGTCTTCCTTCACACAGCAACAATCTTCCTTTACACAGCAACAATCTTCCTTCACTTAGTAACGATCTTACTTCACAAAGCAACAATCTTCCTTCACACAGTAACGATCTTCCTTTACACAGCAACGGATCTTCCTTCACACAGCAACGATCTTCTCTTATACAGCAACGGATCTTCCTTCACACAGCAACAATCTTTCTTCACACAGCAACAATCTTCCTTTACACAGCAACAATCTTCCTTCACACAGCAACAATCTTTCTTTACACAGTAACAATCTTCCTTCGCACAGCAACGATATTTCTTCACACAGCAACAATCTTCCTTCCTACAGCAACGATATTTCTTCACACAGCAACAATCTTCCTTCACACAGCAATTAACGGATCTTCCTTCACACAGCAACAATCTTCCTTTACACAGCAACAATCTTCCTTCACACAGCAACGATCTTCCTTCACACAGCAACAATCTTCCTTCACACAGCAACATTCTTCCTTTACACAGCAACAATCTTCCTTCACACAGCAACAATCTTCCTTTACACAGTAACAATCTTCCTTCACACAGCAACGATATTTGTTCACACAGCAACAATCTTCCTTCACACAGCAATTAACGGATCTTCCTTTACACAGCAACAATCTTCCTTTACACGTGCACAGCAACAATCTTCCTTCACACAGCAACGATCTTCCTTTACACAACAATTAACGGTTCTTCCTTCACCCAGCATAAAATATAAAACGCCAAGCAGCTATTGTTTTGGTAGGTTTTCAAAACCGGCGAATTTCGCTATTCCATGACCATTACTAATAGTCCTCTAGTAACGCAGCCAATCAAAATGCAGGATTTGCACTAATCTACTAGTTAGGTGATACTAAATAACAAAATATTTTTGTGCAGCCGTATGTTTTTTTTTATCTCGCAGAGATAAAAAACATATGTATCACATAATAAAAAAGGCGCTAGGCGTAAGTCTGGGCCAACCTCGGCCAAGGTGGGTCATAATTGTTTTTAAGGGGTAAGGCGAGGAGGGGTTAGCAAAAAATTAGACATCCTGGAACTAAGAGGTAGGAGAATTCGCTCGGCAGCAATAATCTTTCAATTATTTAAGACCCTGAGTGAAGTTCAGTCAGGGATCGATCTCGAACCGTCCGCACGGCAAACTTGCACCTTACCAACTAGACTAATCGGCAGGAAATACTTTTAGTTGGAAGAAGGAAAAAAGGACGGAAGGAAGGATGGATGGATGGATGGATGAATTAGGAAGGAAAAAAGGATTTAGAAAAAAAAGCAACGAAGGAATTAGGAAGAAAGGAAAAAAACTGATGGAAGGAAGGAAGGAACAATAGATTGATTGATGGAAGAAAGGAGAGCAGGAAGGGAAGAAGGAACAATGGATAGGTTGGAGGAAGAAAGGAAGGGAAAAGGAAGAAACTGGAAGGAAGGAAGGAAGGAAGGAAGGGAGGAAGGAAGGAATAATGGATAGATGGAGAGAAGAAAGGAAGGGAGGGACGAAGAAAGGAAGGAAGGAATAAAATGGATAAATTGAAGGAAGAAAGGAAGGGAAAAAGGAAGGGAGTAATAAACAATAGACAGATTAAAGGTAAGAAGGGAGAAAGGAGTAATGGAAGGATGGAAAGAACAATGAATTGATTGAAGGAAGAAAGGGACTAAGAAAAGAAGAAAGGGAGGAAAGAAGGAAGGAGGAAAGAAAGGGAGAAAGAAAGGAAGGAAGGAAGAAAGGGAGGAAGGAAGGAAGGAAGGAAGAAAGGAAAGGGGGGAGGAAGGAAGGAAGGAAGGAATAATGGATAGATTGTGAGAAGAAAGGAGGAATGAACAATGGATAGATTGAAGGAAGAAATGAAGGGAGAGAAAAAGGAAGGGAGAAAGATGAATGAAAGGACGGAAAGAGCAGTGGATTTATTGAAGAAAGAAAGGGAGGGAGGGAGGAAGGAAGGAAGGAAGGAAGAACCTTAGAAGGGAAGGAAGGAAGGAAGGAAGGAGTATGGATGGACGGACGGACGGATGGATGAATGAATTGGAAGAATAAAGGAAGAAAGGAAGGAAGTACGGTAGGAAGAAACGGAGGAGGGGAAACGGAGGAGGGAAGAAGGAAGAAAGGGAGGGAGCAAGGATGATGGATGGAAGGAGGGAAGCAAGGAAGGAACTATCAGACTATTGAAGGAGTGAAGAATAAGGGTTACAAGA
Source organism: Palythoa mutuki (assembly GCA_027575235.2). Classification (NCBI taxonomy): domain Eukaryota; kingdom Metazoa; phylum Cnidaria; class Anthozoa; order Zoantharia; family Sphenopidae; genus Palythoa; species Palythoa mutuki. The sequence goes on along the minus strand of JAODFW020441027.1, from coordinate 3,472 downwards.
AGGATAACTTGATGGATATTTGATCTATTTGTAGCAATATTATAAAAGCCAAAACTATTGCCAAGAAAATTAGAACTGTTTATTGCAGGTCCAATTTATTGACAGTTTTACATTTGAAGTTTAATTTGAATTTAATTGTCGTTCTTAACATTAGTTCGTCCTTAAGTTTGTTAGCTTTTAATCAACTACTGCAAATTATAAGAGTTTCATTTATATACTTCCGGTGTCAATATCATCTTTAAACAATTCAGTCTAAAGTGTAGTCTTCCTGACAAGGTTTGCTGAAGTGGAAGAAGTATCGTTTTTGAAAGTAGAGAGTCGACGTCTTCCATCTTGTCTTAACGCACAAAGGCCGAGGAGATCGATTTTTTTCTTGAAGTTATTGCGGCTTCTTTTAACACAAACGCCACAGATAATGTCCTTAAAGCCTTTTCTGTACCTCAAGTTAAAAACGCAGTAAATATATGGACTACATGCCGGATGAACAGATGATAAATAGTACAACACCCACATTACTGCAAGTTTCTCGTTACAAGGCAGTAAAAGTTTGTCCCAGTAGAAATACACTGTGTAAATGCTTGCAGCTAATGAAGGAACAAAGAAGACAATAACATTCGTAAGCAACATATACGTAATACGTCTGTCGTTTCTCTCCTTTCGTATCTTTTGGCGTGTTAAAAGACTACCAGGGTGTTTTCTCCTTCTTAGGGAAATAATGATATCAGAATAAATGTATGTTATAATAACTGAAGGGATTAATAGAAACAAAACTTTGGTTATAAGAAACTCTATTTTAGCGGCCTCTTTATGGTTGAATGCAGGAGACCAGTTATACGTACAGTAACTTGTTCCGTTCACAGTTGAGTATAAACGCAGAGAGTACAAAGAATGCGAAGAACTTATCATGGAAAATATCCACGTAATGAAAACGAAGATAATAAAAACTTTCTTGTTTTGAAGAAGATGTGTTTTGAGGGGATATTTAACAGCAATGTATCTTTCTACTGAAACTATTAAGAGGCTTATAGTGACAACCACAACAGACATTTCTGTAATAAAAGCAGGAAATTTGCAAAGTATTAAACCTAGCGGTCCCTGCATCAAACGATTTTGAAGATATTCTTCTTTGATTTTCACTGAAAAAGCGAATATAGAGAAAATTAAATCTGCGATGGACATGTTGGCAATGATGTAGTTAATACTATTGTGCATCTCGGAGTTTCTGTAGACGATACATGGTACCACAGAATTACCAATGACCGAGAAAAACAGTAGAATTGAAAACGCTGTGGTTATCATGGCGCTGAAAACAACAGGATCGATACTTGGTTGACAAAGATGAGTCGTGGCGTTAACTGTAGCCATAGCGTTTTTTCTATAACATGAAGAAGAAAATATATAGTATGTTAATATAAGGAGAAAGCAACAATTGCACATATGTTATAAATATTACTTGCGTTTTCAGTTTGTGATTATAGACTAGTGTTAAACCTATTACTGTACCCGAAGCCTTGTAATTCAAATTATCACTAAAACACAAATTAAACTTCTTTTTTTTTCAATTTTCTTTTTTTACGATTCAAAACGTTTAACAAACTTGCCTAAGGATGGTTTAATAAATGCATTTTCGACAGCTACCAGCAAGTCTTCAATTATCAAACAGACGCTAATCGGCTTTTAAGCTTTTTTAAAAAAGTAAATACTAACTGTTATTGGCACCATTCTGTCTCGTGGCAGTGACAGATTGAAAATCGTGCCAAAGTTACTTTAAAAGTTTAACTAAAAGCTTATTTTTCTATCTTTTCTTAACACCTGCATGGAGTATTTGTTTGTTTGGTTTTTCTGACAAACTGTTAATGGAGATGACAGCTGCTGATATAATGTTTCAGTGCACGGAAATATGATATTTTTTAAAAAAATACTGCCGGAGTGGTTTCTTTTCTAGTTGCTAATTAGTTTCCCGTTTGGGGTGGGGTTGGGAAGAGGGAAAGGGTGTGGAGAGGTCACGTTTTCACAGGAGCTATATGGGTATTTTCATACAGATGCAGAATTTTTGTCAATTTGAGAGTGTTTTTAGAACTTGAGGATTCCATGTTGACACCCAAATCATAGAACGGGGTATCCCTTTGCAGGAAAACTTTTTTAGAACCGGTACAAATTCGGAGACCTTAGTGGCACATATTCACTCATTTCCTAGAAAAGTACCTTCTACATACATCTTATGCAAAACTGATAGAAGGTCTCCTCGAGGCAAAGGATTTGTACACTTTGAAGCCTTTGTCTTTAGAAATTTACCCAGTAATGAGAAATGAACAAGTTTTACTTGGAATTGCATTTAGTTGGATTCTGACACGCAATAAACTAATGCATTTACAACAATATTATCTTTAAAATCTAAGTAGAGTCCCAGAGTTGAATCTAAAGCATTATCCTTTTACGACTCTAAATGGCCCATTCAGAGCTGGTGCTTATCTAAGGTTTCTTTAGTGTTAGGCAAATGAGAGTCATTAACTCCCCCAGGACAGGACACTAATCCATCGCAGGTTAGCCCCCAACAGAAGCTGGTACTCATTTTACCGACCTCGGGAGGATGGAAAGCTGAGTCAACTTTGGCAGAAAACTTGACAAGGTCACACAAATGTCCAACACTCGGCTGAGCCAGGGTTTGAACCTGGGACCTTGTGGTTAGAAGGAAGAGATCTTACCACTGCGTCAACCACGCCACCCTTACGGTATAGGTATGACATGGCATAATATGGTATGATGTCGTAAGGCTTGGTATGGTATAATATAATATGACATATCACGGTATAGGTCTGACATGGCATAATACGGTATGATGTCGTAAGGCTTGGTATGGTATAATATAATATGAAATATCACGGTATAGGTCTGACATGGAATAATATCGAATGATATCGTAAGGCTTGGTATGTTATAGCATAAAATAGTAAGTGATGTATTTTAGTGGTGAGTGGGTTTGGTATAAGTAAAAGAAACACTTTAATGTCGAATAGAATCAGCCCTATGAGCGGGGCGCGTGCAATTACCTTTCTGTTGTCTGTTGCTTTATGTTGGCTTCTCTTTACTTGGAAATATTCGGCTTTACAACACTGAAGAAATATACAAGAGAAAGAAAAAATTTTAGTGGTAATTGAGGAATATACTCTGTCTTTACAATTACTTCCACTGCAGCGCTAAATTACAGATAAATTAAAAAGGCAAAAGATACGCCGAGATTGTTTCGGGACATTTAGTTATTTTTCTAGAGATTATTCCTAGAAATGAGCGATTCAGGGATTAAAATTGCTTTTTCGAGTGAAAATGGCGATCTATAAGAGCGTTTACAAAATGTTGTACATACTTCTCAAAACACTTTTTGTTAGAGTTATGACCGGTTAACTCGTAAACGTCTTCGGATCAAGAACAGTGATATACATAAAGTTTATCGATTCTAACGATCAATTTCAGA
>JAODFW020440084.1:0-12033 GCA_027575235.2 Palythoa mutuki | reverse complement strand
GAATATTCACCTCGATGCTTCGCATCTCGGCGAATATTCTACCACTATTCACCTCGACTTCTGAGAATAATTGTTAATTATAAATAGGACTACAACTGATAAAAATATCTGCTGTTTGTTTACCCAGTCCTGCGCCTTTTACAAGAAATCCACTGAAACCCATCTCCGCGTGGTTTACCAGGGTAATATTCGAATGGTTGGGGACCGAAAATGCAGCCGATGGTACTTCACTTTTAATGGAAACGAATGTCGCGGCCCAGTTCCGATCGAGGGAATTTACGCCACATTTGGTACATTAATCAACAGCCACAGGGCGGTTACCATCGAGGGACTGTGCTCTGGTATAAACGCGGGAGTTGTGAACGTCGAGTTCAAGGTTGGCGCATGCGCATCGGAACTTCCGCTTGGTGACGCATACACAAGCTACAATGCCAACAATCGTGTCATCATCGAAGAGGTGAACCCTCCACAAGCCTAAGAAGTTTGAAAACATCCATGATGATATGGAAATAACGTGCTTAACAAGCGCTTTGCATAAGAAAATTAAGTAATGATTTGTCTTAGAACTAGGAAGATAACATTTGGTATGCCGTAATTTGCTTTAGACCAATATCCCGACGGTGGATTTTCTTCAAGCTCGGGGAAAATGTTGTAGAGCGGTCACTGGTGCTTTAAAAAGTACTGATCACGACGAGTTTTCCGGAACTTTTTTGCCAAAATAAACGCGACACCAATCAAATTCACCAAATTAATTGAACATTTCAATTAAATTTTACACGTTTTTTATCGAAATTGCCGCTGAGCTTCCCCGTTCTTACACGGATTATTATTATTTAATTGGCGTGTCTTTATTGGGGCTCTATTATAGGGGGTCAGACGTTCCGTAAACCGCCGTATTTTTTCTCCTCACACCGTTAACCGCTCCCGTTTTTTTGGAAAAACCGCAACCGCCATTTTTTTCGCAAAAATATTAACAGCCATTCAGCCACAACTCTTATTTCTTTTGAAGTAATTCCATCTAGTTCTTTTATCCTTGTCAGTCTAAGAAGGCTAACAACGTTGCTATCTTACTTTAAACTGAATTAGCTAGAAAGAGAGTTGGCTTACACAAATCAAACCTCGCAAATATACAATTTGAAAATTCTTGGATATAGGAAACAATTCGGACTTTTCAGTTATTCTCGTGGATATTTAGCTAAGGAATATTATGCCTGTAATATATGATAAGAGTGGCTGACCTCTGGCAATGAATGTTAGTGGCACAGTGGTGTCTAATGAGCTATGTCATTGGGCTGGGTTTTACTGGTGTGGGATAATCGTCTGCTGACCAGTGCAGTTTCGTTTACACTGGTGGTAAACGCCATTCGGTTTTGCCAGAGGTAGCTGTTCAAGGGTTAAGTTTTTTAAAGTTTTGAAATTTAAGTTTGTTATTGAATAAATCTCCCATTGAAACAGACTGTCCGCCCAAACCTGGATCTTGATCCAACAAGAAAAAGAGCTACAGATGCCAACTGCGGCTCATCATCATAACGCCCATAACTGGGTGTTCTTGTCTCATCATCATCATCATCATCATCAGCAGCAGCAGCAGCATCATCACTTTCTTTGGACTCAAATTCATCATTACCCTCATCATCTTCACTTTCATCGCAATCTTCAGTACTTAATTCGCTCGGCAGCGATATGCTCGGATCACCGTCAATGTTGCTGCGTGCACCATGTGTTGCACACAACGTTATCTTCTCAATGGGTAGGTTGGTCTGATAGCAAGAGGAGGGCAGTGGTCCCGCTTTCGCCATGGTTGTCTCTTGGCGCACTGATCATTGCCTCACTACTCGTCCGTAGACCCTAGTGAAATCTTTCAGCTGTTGACACATGGCCCAGTTTATTTAAAATAAACAAATAATAAAGCATGAAAAACAATGGAAATAAAATATCAGAGAGTGACATGTCAACTATAAAGTAGTTTGTAGATGTTCTAAGTTCCTTGTTTTTGTACTCAGTCAAAATGACTGCCATGTAATTGTTGCCCACAGGACAAAGCGCTTGACACTAACAATGTAGACAGCCGCTGTATTGACAGCCGACTTTCAAAATCAATGCAGCGAGCTCGAGTGTACGTTATGCTTTGCAATGTGGTGGTGTTTTGCATTTCTTCACGAAGCTATGTTTCTTCCAATAAAATGTTTGATAGTTTTCCTTCCTGTTGGAAAGGAGATTCGTGTTTTGTCATTAATCATTGTGGTTGTAGAACAGATGATACGCTGTATCACGATTACACCTGTTCCTGGCCTGACCTTTATTGTCAAGTAGCTAAGCAATCATGAGAACAAGGCTACGTGCTGTCCTATGTTTGTACGGTTGTGACACTTCAATTCATACCGACACTGCTACTTCCAACACCGCAATTCGCTTGTGAAAATGCATAAAAACCGAGCGAGAAAGTACTAATTTTCAGTAACCGTACTATGATTTGTTAACCACAAACCACCATGAAAATGAGGAAATATCCGTAATCCAACTCCCAAAATGATCTGAAACCGCCTAACTGCCAGACTATAATACAGCCCCAGCAATGGCACAAATTTTCTTAAGTTTTGCTGCCCAGTTGAAGTCTATCTGCTGTGAATAAATGTCCGTGGGGCGCCTTCATCTTGATGTACTTGCCCATGCTTGCTAAATTGATTCGAACTTGAACATTTAAGAAGTTCCTGGAAGAAAATTTAGAGTTCCTTGCAGATGTTTATGAAAAAATCGCAGGGCTTTCTAACCTTAATCTTCTTGCCGAAACGTTCCAAACAGTGTAGTACTTGCACAGTCGCGACACTTGCCTTTCTGCCGCGAGTGGAATGCGTGAGAATGTTGACATTGACTCGCCGAACTCAAAAAAATAAGCTGGTATGCAAAACGGGAACTAAATGCCACCAACATAAAACATGATGCTTCAAAGCTAAAGTTTCTCACAGGGTTTATTTCTCTTGAGTTGTACAAAATATGTAAAGACTGTGTCACAGAAGGTCAGTTAGATAACAACTACAACAGAAATTCTCTCTTCTTGGATGAACAATTTTTGATGGTCCTGATGAGGTTGAGACTGGGGATTCGAGGAATTTTTAGCATACATATTTCATACTAACATAAATACAATATCTCGAGTTTTCCTGAGATGGATTCCATGCATGTATCATAAATTTAGGCTTAGACCATGCCTAGATCAATAGCACTTAAATATCCCTCACTGCGTGTTATAATTGATTGCATTGAAATAAGAATTCCAAAACCTAAACGTCCTATGAAACCAACAAAGTTTTTTTTCTAGTTACAAAAATTGCAATACATCCAAAGCATTAGTTGGGATTTCACCTGCAGGAGCTACTAGTTTTGTGTCAGACCTTTACGGAGGAAATATCTCTGATAAAGCAATTACCCAAACGTGTGGAATCCTTGAGCTGATGGAAACAGGAGATTTAGTTATGTCTGACAGAGGCTTTTTGATTGAGGACATTGCTAAAATACATGGCATCAAAGTCAATATACCACCATTTCTGGACAAATGAAGCCAGCAGTTTGATCCAAATGTAGTCACAGCAGGTTGACGGATTACAAACACATGAATCCACGATGAAAGAGCAATTGGAAGAATAAAAGAGTTTAAGATTCTTTCTTAGGTCCCTACAATGCATCTAGTTCCTTACCTAAATGAAATATTTTATATTTGTGCAATGCTTAGTAACTTCAAACCCCAACTTATTACTAAGTAATTTGGCCACTTGTACTGAGCTACAGAGTTCAAAGACAATTGCTGTGTGGATCAAACAATCTTAAAATGTATTTTTTATCTATCTTTTTGCACTAGTTATATATATTTGATAATATTTATAATATTTAATAAAGATTGAACAATAATTATTTAGCCTAAAAAGAGTGAATGAGCAAAATCATATTATGTTTTAATAAAACACTTGCAACAAAATGTGAGCATATTGGCACAGCTTTAATATACTTTTTGGAGAACATTTATTCATTACAACTCAACACGTATTGGTTGTTGAGACTAAAAATAATAATCTTATTTTAAAACCTATTTAACTTAATTTATGAAAATAAAATACAATAATAATTATTATCTATTGTATTTTCCTATAAACTAAACTTTCAAGAGTTTCGGGAGTATAAAACTATCATAAACGGTTTCAAGTTCTGGGATATTTTTTAAAACCCAGTCATCATTCAAAGTAAGCCTTTGAACAAATAAATCATCCTTGGAATTAAGCCACAACAAAGTCACACCACTGAAAAATATCTCTTCCCACATATAACTGTAACTGGCACTGGTGATAATATACATGCTTTGGTTTCAGTTGTAGTTGTCTTCTTGTGTTTAATGAAACGCAAAAACCACTGTTTGATGCTGCATCCATGAGAGAGTTATTGGTCCCACTCACAGCCGTTTTAATTTCAACACAGCCCCTGCCACTAGACCCATCTACAACAACAGCATCTGTCGAGGCTCCAAGCCATCCTAACTCTTCATCCACAAGGAATCCAGCTTTTTCAACTGAAATATCAGTATGCCCATGAGCTTTTTGGTAGTGTAAATATCTCACGAGGATTGCAGTCTCTTGTTGTTTTACCATAATTGTTGCTACTCTACGTCGACGAAGGACTATAGTCCGTAACGTCAGTTTCATTTTACTATTTACGGTGTTAAAGTTAAAAAAATCATCAAACTGTTTCTATAGAAACACCGACGCAGCATCCGATTTTATAACACTGAATGGATTTACTTTGAAAAATTGACTTTAGAATTGATGAAGGATACAACAAGATTGGTTTCTATTTAGAATTCTGCCACAAATCGAACCTGTGATTCTTGATTTCCTTTCCTGAAACCAAAGTTCGCCAGAGCTTTGCTCACATGTTTGGGAAAATATCTCCATTGGCCTCTCTCTCGAGAGGACCTTGCTTTCTTTGGTTAATATACATCTTTTTATTTATTAGGCTTCGTCTACGTAAGAAACATTGACACATATAATAAAAGAAAAATACGTAACATACAATATACAAATATACGTGGAGTGTAGACCAGGACACCACAACAGCCGGAAGCCAATTACTGTGGGCCCATTTTAAAAGGAACAAAAAACGTTTAAAAAGTACTAGTTAAGATAAAACCAAAAACATGAAAACATGAAAACATGAAATGGTCCTGTCTAGGAGACGCGCGGGGTTGCATTTTACACATATTGACTTAAATGACCTAGGGTCATCAGGGCAGTAGCAACGCACCAGCGCTGTTTTATAGTATTCAATTAATTTGAGAGTTATGCTCTCGATAAGGGCCTAGATAGCACACAATCAAGTAAGTCTCACTCCCTATGAAATATGATTTGGTTACAACATAAGAAATTCACATACCGTAAATCCGTGATTAAATGCCGCAGCGCTCACTTCATTTTTCCAGTTGAAGTATTGGTACTTGAAGAGACTGTGAACTAGTACAAAATGAAAAGAGACTGGAACTGAGTATATATTGGCGTGAAATCCGAAGATTATTGTAAATTGCAAAGGAGTGTAAATTAAGTGGTAATGGTTGTAAATTTCAAGGAGTTGTAACTGAACAAGAAAGGTAATGAATTTGCAAGTATCATTTACTTGTTTTTTATTTATCTGTTCATTATAAATATAGATTTTGGTTATAGATTTTGTTGGTTATTTTAGACGCCGTGACCTAGTGAATGTCGAGTACGAGGAATAAAGGGTTGCCAATCTATTGATCCGCTGAAAGAATTTACATATATTCTAAATACGTCTCGTAGAACTTTGTGACCCTTGTGTTTATGATGAATTCGTCACAACTTGAGGTGAATGATCGCCGATTTAACAGTTTGATTGTTATTTGTGTACATCGGCTCCTTGTAAAGAAGATCATCCAAGTACTAATTAGTTTTAGCCACTTGAACTTAATAACTTTGCATGTCAGTTGTCAGAAGATTTAACGGAACATATGAACTGTCCAATTTGTGAAAGAATTGACATATAGCTCAAGTATTTCGTGATTTGTATTGCATTCTGCTTGAAGCGATTCAAAATGGCGGAATAAAATGTAGCAACTCCATATATGTCCGAACAAAATGTCCTCGCACAAGAAGAGAGGCTCCCATGAGACTCGGAAAAAATGTAGAGCTAGTCACTATAGAGTCGGTAAAACTTAACAAAGTAGTCTTAGAGTTTGATGATGTTCACGAAGAAATTCAAGAACTTTGTTCTGGACCTAATGAAACTGACGCAGATGCTTACATTTATAATGAAGTTTATATTGCGGTAGTTCACATTAGGGAACAGATCAAAAAATACTGCAGCAAATAAAGTGTATGAGGTAGTAGTGAAGGAAGAGGAGGAACAATACCTAGGTTCTGATGATTCAGATGTAGACAATGATGATAGTAATTATTTTGTAAGACTTCCAAGTGATAAAATATTTCAGAAGCCTCCCTTGGACAGCAAATATATTAGTGATAGACTTCCTACCGAATTACAGCCTAATCTTCAGTCGTTTTGGGAAAAGATGGAAATCAGAATGACTCAGCCAGTGCCTCGCCCAAACCCTTGATGGTGATTCAACAAAATACTTACATTTTCGAGCAAATTTTAGAGATCAGGTAGTAAGTTGACCTTCCTTATCGAACAGTGTGAAAATGAGTTATCTCATGTCATATACAACTGGTAAGGCCAAGGAGGCAATTGAAAATTAATAAGGGTTTCCGCATGGGTGCATCTTTTCCTTGCTGATTTTAGAACAGAGGTTTGACCAAGTGTCAATGATCGTGAAAGCTTTAAAAAATTCTGTTATCAGCGGGCCCAAAATTAAGAGCGGCGACAGTACAACCCTTTTGGCTTTCTCTGATAAATTAGAAAATTGCTGTTGGGCAATGACCGAATTACAGTCAAGTAAGCTGGATTTTACAACAAATTTGAAACAAATATATGATAGCCTACCAGAACATTTACTGAGAAGAAAAAAATCAGCAAATGCCCACCGAGAGAAAACTGGTGGCAAGGAGCCAACACTGGAAACTATGACCATATTCATTAGGGAAGAGTCCTAAACCTAGATACAGAGATCCAAGTGATTAATGGTAAGAACTGTGAGGTCTACAGCCACTAAGTATCCAAATGTCCTGTGTTCTTGGCAAAGAGAGTGAAATGGAGAAGAGCTGCTCGTGAGAACAGTTTGTGTTATCGCTGCTTGTCAAGTGATCATCTAAAGGACAATTGTCCCGAGAAGGAGGGTGTACAGATAAAGAATGTAGTGATTCGATGAGCCATCATTCTATGCAACACATTGTTAGATCAAAGAAGGAGGGGGAATTCGAAGAGCATAAAGTAAGTCACCTTCCAACAAGCAAGGTAATTGTAAAGAAAACAACTGTTTACAATTCAGTAAGAGGTCTTGCGCTGCTCCAGGTAATCCCAGTAAAGATCGTAGCTGATAATGGTACTGTTGTTACTACGTATGGACTTTTGGACTCCGCTTCAGTAATCTCTTTGATTTCAACTCAACTTGCTGAAACACTAAAACTCAAGGGTGTACCAGAGTGTGAGCATAAACACCGTGACACACAACAGTCGCAAATTTCAACTTACTAGAGTCAGTTTCAAGCTGTGCCCAATTGAAGAAACTGTTCCTTTTTCTGTGTACAGTGGATTGACAGTTACTGATTTGGATATCTCACGCCAGTACTGCCCGAACCAGCTAGATCTCTCTGAATGGCCTCACTTAATAAATGTGGACTTACCTTATCCTTCTGTCGATGTAAATGAAGTTTCCGTACTTATTGGTCAAGATGTGCCACAAGCTCATGAAAGTGCTTGACTATTTGTGGGATGACCATCCCCAGAGTTAGACCTATGCGATGAAGACCCCATTTGGATGGTCAGTAGCAAGACCAACGGAGAAGGGGGATGATGGTTGTAAGTCTGTCGCACTTTCTGTATTTAAATTTGGCTGTGGTTCAAGATTTATTGATGCGGCAAGTGGAGCAATTCTAGGCCACAGAGAAACATGGTTTCGCAAATATGGATGAATTCTGTTTCAGTGTCGAAAAGAAGGGGGCTATTAGGACACTTGAACGCACAACCCAGCTCAAATATTAGTCGGGCTCTTTTGGAAAGATGAAAGCACCCACATACCGAACAACCGAAAGCTAGCCGAGAAAAGACTTCACCAACTGAAGCGCAAGTGCGATCGTAATCGAGAGTTTGCTGAACAATATTTATCAGTTATGAATGGTTATATTGAGAAGGGGCAACGCTAGAAAGCTAACTCCAGAGGTAGCAATGGAGCGACCAACCACACGTGGCAACTCCCACATCATGGTGTCATCAATCCAAACTTGGCGGAGGAACGTCACTAAATAAGGAGCCGTTACAGGGTCCACAACCAAACAACTCACTTATAGGCGTCCTGTTACGGTTCAGAAAAGAGAATGTTGCTGTTGCCTCTGATATTGAAAAAATATGTTTCACAGAGTTGTTTGTCGAGATGAAGATACGGATACACTTCACTTCCTGTGGTGGAATGGAGACACTAATAAGTCCCCTAGTGATCACAAGATGTTAGTATATCTGTTTGGCAAAGTTGATTCACCTTGCATTGCTGCATGGGCCCTACAACGGACTGCCGCAGATAATGAACTTTAATTTGGTAAACTAGTAGTTGAAATTGTTAGGAGGAATTTTTATGTAGATAACTGTCTGTATTCGAAGCCTATAGTTGAGGAAGCAGCAAGCACTGCTCTACAGTTAATTACTCTGTTGCGTAAGGGGAACTTTCATTTTACGAAATTTATGTCCACATCTAAAGAAGTACTGTTGAGAATACCCACCGAAGATAGGACAGTCAAGAATCTAGACTTTGATGATCTGCATTCAGTGGGATGTAGAACATGATGCACTAAGAATTAAAGCAGTTTTGTCTCCCAAGAGGCTTGATGGCAATACACACAGATTGCTCCTGTTGTACTCCTAGCGAGGCTTATTTTACAAAAGACTTGGCAGACAGGTCTTGAATGGGATGACAATCTCCCCGAGGACCTTCAGGAACATGGGTATGGAACTGCATCATATTTGATAAAGTTATCTGCAGACAGTGTGGTTGAATGTAGTCTTGTTACACTATACCTCTACAGTAGGTGTCTGTTCCACAACTTGAATTGTAAGCAGCCAACATTGCTGTACGAGCGCATTGTTTGATCATGAAAGAGATCGATTTACATATTTCATCAGAAAGTTTTGTGGACAGACTCTCGAATAGTTTAGTACATAAATATTAGAACTCCTAGGTTCAAAACTTACATGTCCAACAGAGTAGCAGAAATGGAAGAGGCAAGCTAACCAAGTTAGTAGAGACACTGCCCAGGAAATCTCAACCCGGCCGATGATGCATCACGAGGACTGTCAGCCATTCAGTTGTTAACCAAAGAAAGATGGTTCAGTGGTCCAGCGGTCCAGCCTTTTTGGCAAAGCCTGAGGATGAATGGCCAAACTTCGAAGTTTGCCTAGATCTTGAAGATGAATCTGAAGTAAAGGTTGAGAAACCACTCTTCTTGCTGACAGCTCCAGACAACTTAAATGAATCATTGTTAAAATATCTCTTGATCGTACAAAAGGAAGTATTTCCAGGTACCTTGTCATTAATTGTCAAGCTTGCATAGAGAGAAGTTTACAGTGATAAAATCCCGGCCTGGGAAAACCAGAAAAGGATTAAGAGATCGAGTGACATTGTCAGACTTAATCCAGTGCTGCAAGACGGAGCTTTGAGAGTAGGTGGTCGTTTAACTGAAGCTCTACTCTTGTTTGATGTCAAGTTTCTGATGATCGTTCCTGTGAAGCATCATGTAACTCAATTGCTAATTGCATCGTATCATCGGAAGTTAGCCCACGCTAGTCAGGATCACATTCTTGGATATCTTCGAGAGAAATTCTGGACACCCAAAGGAAGGTCATTTGTGCATAATGTGGTACGTTCATGTCTTAGTTGCAAGAAGCAGAGAGCGAAATCCATGGAACATAAAATTGTGCATTTGGAGTTAGCAAGTTCTTTAGAAACAGATTGTTTTATTAACGTTCTGAGAAGATTATCAATCGCAGAGGAACACCCAAGTCCATCTACTCTGATAATGGAACAAATCTTGTTGGTGCTGAGAATCAGCACCAGATTCAAGACGATCTTCTTCAAAAGGGATGTAAGTGGGTCTTTCAACTGGCAAAGGCTTCACACGCCAGTGGTGTATGGGAGCGATTGGTACGCAGTACAAAAAAAGCACTTAAGGCCATTCTGGGTGAAGGTCTCGTTGATGAAAAAGTCCACTTCTGACAGAGGTTGAGACCATTCTGCGAACCAGACTGCGAACATTTAAACATGAATCACTTACTGTTGCAAAGGCAGATCAAACAAGAAATGGAAACAAACACAAATCTAGGCAAACCACTTTTGGAAACGACGGCTAAAGGAGTATCCACCAGCATTGCAGGAGCGCCAAAAGTGGAACAAGCCTTAGCATAATGCCAAAGTTGGAGATTTTGCGTTTCTTGTTGATCATTGCATGCCAAGGAGAAGTTGGCTTTTGGGCCGTATCATTAAAGTCTTGCCAGGGAAAGATGGATTAGTGCGAGCAGCAGTAGTGCAGACCAGATCGTCTAACCTTATCCGGCCGATTCAGAAACTGTGCTTGCTTGAGGAGGCGCACGCCAGCCAGACTGATTCACCTGATGACAGTGGCTGAACTGTGTAACACTAAACTGTGGGTCCCGCGACTTGTATGCATTGGAAGTGCGGTCCCACTTTTTGATAGCGGTTCGTTTCAGGTTTTGAATGAACTTCATTAATATCTTAAACGTTGATTTTTAAATTTCGACTTGTTGTTAATTGACTTTAAGTTTAGGCTTGTAGGCCGGGTTGGGGGTGAAGAGACAGTAAACTAGAACAAAATGAAAAGAGACTGGAAATGAGTATAACGTGGCTCGAAATCTTAGGATTCTTGTAAATTGCAAAGGAGTGTAAATTGAGTGGTAATGGATTGTAAATTTCAAGGAGTAATAATTAAACAAGAGAGGCAAAGTATTTGTAAGTATCATTTACTTTGTCTGTGGCTCCCGACTCCCCACGGGGAGATTTGTTTGTGTCACGTGACACGACCACGAGGATTGTATAAAAAAAAATGGTGGTCGCTTGGCGTTTTCTGTTTTCCTTGAAGTTATATTAAGGCTGTAACAGTCGGTAAGATCATTTTCTATTAAGTAATTCATCAATTTGAACATTTGGTAATTTGATTTCCGTTCATCCAGAAAACCGCCTCTTATCGTTACAACCGCTTATCGTTGGATTGGAAAATTGTTTGGATTACTGTTTGAAGATTTCAAGAAATGTTTGCGCGTTTTCGCCGCCGGCATAAATAAAGTGTTTGTTATACTACCGTTGCTTTGTCGTGAGTGACACTGTTCTTTATTTCTCTGTTCATTTGTATAGATTTTGATTATAGATTTCGTTTGTTGTTATTTTAGAAACCGTAACCTAGTGAATAATGAGTACGAGTAATAAATGTTTGCCAGTCCATTGATCCGCTCAAAGATTGTACAGTCTCGATGGCAGAGAAGAGTTCAAAGCATGTATCTAGAAAATAAAGTTATGAAAAATGTGAAATTACTGTTACTTTGGCGGAAACGTACGCTAAGTGGAAAGATATGACCATTCAAAGTCATTTACACTGGTAAGACCACTTATGTCCAGAAATGCCGTCAATTACGAAAAATGCAAAAACTGCAAATCTTTGTATAAACTGCGATATTTATGTTAATAAGAAATCCTAAAGACCCTAGCAAAAACTGCAAAATCTGCAAAAACTGCGATATTTATGTAAATAAGAAAGTATGAAGACCCTATGCGAAAACTGCGAAATCTGCAAAAACTGCGATATTTATGTAAATAAGAAAGTATGAAGACCCTATGCGAAAACTGCGAAATCTGCAAAA
>JAODFW020439113.1:0-12034 GCA_027575235.2 Palythoa mutuki | reverse complement strand
AATTGATCAAGTGGAATAAACTGTAGAAGTTGAAAAGACAAATTCTCCCAAACTGCTTATACAGAAAGTATGGAGCTTAGTTGGGAGAATTTACCACTACGTCATTTGTCGTGCTTGGGGCTCAAAGGGTTAACTAATCTGTGTATATTCAGTAGCAGAATCAAAGAACTGTCGCTGGCGCGGGAAAAAATATGAATAAAAATAATTACACATTTAGTTCGGCACATGAGAAATTCGACGTTTAAATCAGATGTCGAACTAGAGTCGAATATTCGACTGGCTCAGTCGAAGATGCGACGGAAGTCGCATTTAATTTAAATCTGCCCTACCCAACTGATTTAGACGACGAAATTCACATGTATTTAATTCGTGAGTTTAGTTCGGCACATGTGAAGTTCGACGTTTAAAACCGGGCCTTAGTTTTATCTTTTCGCATATTAGAAAATTGGTTATTGGCTGTCGCATTTTATTTTCCTACCTTAAGCTTCACAATTTAGATAAATAATATTTTTTTAAAAGAAAAAAACAATGAGCTAATTTCTCACTTATATCACCCGAATTATTTTAATAAGGCAGTTTTTATTTTGGTTATTAACTCCAGGCGTTCCTGCACTCATTGTCTCGGTATCCCTTGCCGTTACAAGACTGCAGGGGTTTGGGGACAAAGAAAATGGTTGCTGGCTATCTGTAGATAACGGTCTTCTTTGGGCGTTTGTGGCACCCGCTACTATAATTATATTGGTAAGTTTATCTGGTATGGCGTAAGTGAATTTCAAGTGAAAACTGTCCAAAAAGTACACGCTTTTTTTATAAGAACCAGTAAATTTTGCCGCGGCTCAGGTGCAGTGTGAGATGCTCTGACGAAGGGCTAACGCTCGAAACGTCAGCTTTTACAAATTCCCACGGCGAAGATAATTTGTTTATCTACATAACTTGAAGTTTGTATCTACTCGCTGACGCACTGAATTGTTTTTTTAAAAACCATTTACTGAAAGTATTATTGGACAAGATTGACCATAATAGCAAAAATTATCCCTGCTGAGGTTTCTGTTATCTGTCAAAACTGAATTGTTTTATCATGTATTGTTCAATGTCCTCGGCAAAAAGGGGGTGTGCTGAACTAATTTCAGTGTACCACAGTGTACTATAAATAGCTTGCCCTTGTGCCTTTGCTATTTTTGTTGAATGAAAAGTCTTTTTGTTTTAGTTGAAATACATTTTCTCTTTCACAAAGGAAAAAGTAGGGCATAACTTTAAAAAACTTTGCTATATGAAAAACTGTTTTTGTACTATTTCAAGGTTAACCTGTACCTAACATTACTGTACTGTAATTTATGTGTGATTTTGCTGACATACCAGATTTCACTTGATCACAGTCACTTAAAATGTCATCTTTATACACTTTTTTGAGATCATCTTCATAAAATGCCAGGTTTAAAAACAATTTTAAAACACTAGCAAGCGCTTCTTTTGTTTGAAGTTCAGTTCAGTTAGTTTCTTTTCTTTTAAATACACCCAGTAAAAACTTTTATGAGGAACTTAGTGGCTCTTTTTGTGTTGCTTAAATCTTTACTATCAATGAAGCTTTCTAAATCCTCTTTTGATAACAAGGAAAACCTTTTCATCAACTTTGCCAAAACAAAGCCAAAAAGAAAAGACTCATTTGAAAATCTTTTTCTGTAGGTATGACACTTCATCTGCAGTGATAAATCTATTGTCTGTAGGTGTGATGTAATGGAAACGACACAAGCAGCAGTTAGGTGTGTGTTGGTACTAAGCCAACTAAAGTTTTGAACAAACAAACAAAGAAAATATTTTTGCTATTATTTTTTCTACACGAATGCAACTATTTATTGTGAGTTTATTTATGTTTACCCACTGTAATTGTTTATAACTGTATTATTATTTATTGTATATGTTTTTAATTTTTTTTTGTACTTCTATATGTATTAAACAAAAAAATGTAATAAAATATAAAAAAAAAACTAAAGTTTTGATAGTAGCTTCAATGCATAACAATTAAGAAATATGAAATGGTTTCCATTTTATATTTCTTTTGTAAAATAACTAACAAAAGAAGAACAAAATATTCCTCGAATCTTGCAGTTTATTATGTTGATAAAAATCTCAATTCTCCCAAAAATCATCACGATCCAATCACAATCATTCTTAGAAATTGCTTCTGAAGCATTGAAAAAAAATTTGGTTTATTCGCTTGTTTAGAAACGACTTATAAATGGCTGTTTTTCTTTGATTAAAATAATTTTTCAATCGTGACGAGAAAACTAAAGATTGGCAACGAATAGTAAGTATGCAATGCTATCTGTGATAGTTTCCGGATCCAGTCCCTACTCTTGGGAGTTCTTGTATTCCAACGTCTTTTAAGTGTGGTATCGCTCACGTGATCTGCTAAATCTTCCAAACTAGTTTCGATTCGTTTGAGGAGCCCTCGTCAGTAGGGACTGGAAACTATAGCTATGAGGAAATCCACGTCTGCGAAGATATGCAGACTTTCCAAATGAAATTTGTATTGTTGGTAAAGAGAACAGCAACTTCTTCAGACATAACTTTTGTTGCCGTCATGACAACCTAGCTACGTACCGGCACAGTGTGTCCTGGGATCACCTGAACTTCTCCATTGACAAACCTTCCTATACGAGGACCAAGCACGACCGCACCAGTGAATGCGCATGCTCCACCTAAAATGTGTACAACACCGCTGCCCGCAAAATCCTGTAAAATATTATATGTTCAACTCAGACCGACAGTCTTGTTATGCACGTCAAGTGATGCTTAAAAAATAAAAATTGTTTTTTAATGTACCTCATTCACTGTCTTTTATACAGAGTTTATTTATTATGCCTAAATTCATGGGTCATGCTGACCAACAAAATTAAGGTCGTGGACCATAATTCACGCGCAGGTTGCAGATACAGATACTTATATTCAGTACAGGTACTAGTACGGATACAGATTCAGATACAGATACAGGTACACAGGTACATATACAGGTAAAGATACAGGTAAATATACAGGTACGGCTACAGATATAGGTACAGATACAGGTACAGAAACAGATACAAGTAGAGGTAGAGGTACAGATACAGATACAGATACAGGTACAGGTACATATACAGATACAGGTAGAGGTACAGGTACAGATACAGATACAGATACAGATACAGATACAAATACAAGTACAGGTACAGGTACAGGTACAGATACAGGTACAGGTATAGATACAGGTACAGGTACAAATACAGAAACAGGTACAGGTAAAGGCGACAACAAATGTTTATCTTTTTATACAAAGGTTCTTTCTTTACCTGGTATGTAACCCTCACTTCCTTTGTAGTGTTACCAACTATTTCGTTCTTGTAGAAAACGCCATAGTTGAGCCATCCTGATGAGTCCCAGGCCCAATGAGTAACCACGGGGTAAATGAAGCCTGTAGTTTGGAGTATTGGATCAGGTGAGTGAATAGTTTGTGAACTGTAGCTATCCCATTTAGTGTCGCTTTAGGTTGTTATAATTGCTTTTGATTCTGTAGCTAACTTGTTAGTTGGTAATATTTGTTATCGTTTTTGTAATACGCTGCTGCAACTACTGCTACGAATACTAATACTACAACCACAACTACTACTATCACTGTTGCTACAACTACTTCTACTACAAATTCTAATAATACTGCTACAACTACTATTACAATTACTACTACAATACTACTCATAAAACTAGTACAAGAATTACTACTACTACTACTAATACACTATTATTACACTACTACTAAAACTACTGCTACTACACTACTACCAAAACTACTACTACTACTACTGTTACTCCTAAACTATTAGTATTAGTATTAGTATTATTACTACTAAGTACGTACTACTACTACTACCACTACCACTACCATTACCACCACCACCACCACCACCACTACTACTACTATTACTCCTTAACTATTAGTATTAGCATTACTACTACTATTACTATTCCCCTACCACCACCACCACTATTTCTACTACTGCTATTACCACGCCACTACCACCACCACCACTACTACTATACTACTACCACTATTACTATTACCACTACCACTACTTCTACTACTGCTATTACCACTACCACCACCATCACCACCTCTACTAATACTACTATTACCACTACCACTACCACCACCACCACTACTATACTACTACTACTACTACTACTACTACTATTACCACTACCACTACTTCTACTACTGCTATTACCACTACCACTACCACCACCACCACCACCACCACCACTAATAATACTACTACTACTGCTACCACTACCACTACCATCACCACCACCACCACCACTACTACTACTACTACTACTACTACTATTACTGCTACCACTACCACTACCACTACCACCACCACCACCGCCACCACCACCACTACTACAACTACTACTACTACTACTATTACTACTACTATTACTACTACTACTACTACTACTACTACTACTACTACTACTACTACTACAACTACTACTACTACTATTACTGCTGCTGCTACAGAAAGAAAGATACCCGCGAATGCGTGACATTACAGCCAGACCGTATGTTCTTTTGACAACCTTTCAAACTTCCGTTGCAACACTGATATTTTGGTTGACAGTTTGAACAGAGCAAGGTGCAACCTGCACAAGCAAGTTACTTGGTACATTTCGTACCTCGTGGCTACAACCTGTTGTGATTTGTCATGAAAATGTTTCAAGTGCCGCTGCTGATTTGTGAGTTTTTACGTTGAGGAGCCACTCAGCAGCACTTGAAACATTTTCATGACAAATCACCGTAGAAGTTTCCTATATATAAACTTTATCAGTGTAAAATATTAGCGGGAGATCTGTATGAGCATTGTAAACGCTCATACAGATCGGACGCGAATTTTTTATTGTAATTGTGAAATGAAAACAATAAATTGAATGCAAAGTATTGTTATGCGATTCGGTATATGGAAATGCATGCCAAAATGCTGTGCGTCCCACAGGGACAATAATAGAACTATTATTAAACTATGCGATTCGTTAATTGATGTGCACACGAGAGAGTGCCTCGGACAATAATAGAAACGATTAATTCTTTCACTGCCAAACCTAATGGCAACAGTTTGATTCTGTCCTCCGAAAAGTGAAGAGGAAGAAATTTCTTTACTGTCTGAAACAGTACCTAAAAATATCAAATACAATACAAAATAGGCGGTGAACGATTCTATTGCCTGGCCAAATACGAGAATGAATAAAAAAGGGCAGTTAGAAACAATTAGAGCCAACGGACTTGAGTCAACCGATGTCCCATTCGAGTACATGTCCGCAAACAGTTAAAAATTCTGGCTCTGCGAATTCATTTGTGAGGTGGCGAAGCAAACCGGGGAACGCTGCCCTCCTTAGACACTGTACCTATACTTGCTTACGGCATTAATTGCATTTTGGAAAATGTACATGGAGAAATGATCTGTGAAATACTGGAGAAAAGTGATAGGAGGTAAAACGACATTCTTTGAAGCAATATTTCATCACGTGTTGTGTTTGTTTGTGTGTTCCGTTTTAACCAGTATATTGTTTGTATTGAGAAAATGTAAAGAGTCAGAAACAACTACTCAAGTGCTCGAGTATTTACCAAATCGGTTGATTTTGATTATTCTGATGATATTTTGGCTTCTATTTCAATGCCGGAAACTACAATGGGTAATAATGCAAACAACATCTGTACAAATTCTGTTCAATAACTGCATATTTTAAAATTTTGTAGTTGGGAATGTACTCATTGATTTTAAAATGTATCGATTGCTTGATATTTACGAGATTGTTCAGAAAATAGCCAGATAGTGTTAGACTTTGTCAAAGAGTTAACTAATTTGTATTGCGGTTTACAGTTGTGCACATGTGACCCGAATACTGTGCTGGGATTGGTTTGCATCCTCATGAATAATTAATGACATTTACAATAACTAGAAAAACTACTATTGGGTTCCCAATAACATTTGATTGATAGTCTAGCAAGATACAGGGTTCGAACATTATCAGTCGCAAAAAGAACATTTCAGAATTTTTTCAAGACTAAATTTACAAAAATCAAGTTCCTGGAAAACTGAAAAAAAAAACATTGGAAAATTAAATAAGCACACGCACAAGCATAAGGAAACTATGTTCACACACATGAAATAAGTACAAGAAAATAAAAAATACGCACGTGCAAAGTGGAGTGTGTGTGTTCTTTGCGGATGTTCACACTGGTGAAACAAAAGAAATATGCTTTAGCACAAGAGAAAGGAAATTGTTTCTTGTTCTTGTGCTTAATATTGTGATTATTTCACGCATGTTCACACTTCGATTTTCTTGTGCTTCTGCTTATTTCACAAGCTAGTGTGAACCGGGCTTTAAGGAGCCAAAAAAGCACTTGTAAAGGTAAAAAATGTAAAGTTTGCGTATATTTTACGATCTTTTCGGATTAATTTGTCCCCAAGTTGAAAACGTGAAAAATATATAATAAACTAAATTGACCACTCTTTGTTCACTGCTCATTAAAAATCTCATTTTCCAAGGCCAATACTAATTTTCCAGGATTTTCAGACCTGATTTTTTTTTATTTTTTTGTTTTTCTTGGAATCACCAGGACTCGTACAAACCTTAAAGATAGCCTAGCATAAGAAAACAAAACTCAGTTTTCCGATATTTTCCAGGTCCTGCAAAATCCATTTTCGATTTCCATAATTTTTTATAACTTTCCAAAACTCATGGATAAAAATTTAGATTTAAAGAGGTGAAAGAGGATAGAACTACGAATATATATATCTGAATAGATTATGCACTCACAACTTGTCTTTGGCGTGGACAAGTTTGCAGAAGTTTCGGAGTGACAAAAAATTTCTTGAATAAGACATCGCAAACAGTTAAACATGTGTCTTAGAATCTCTTTGATGTATATATATATATATATAACACTACTAATTTGATAAAGTAGAAAAAAACACTAAATAAATACAGAGCAAAATTAAAGCTATGCAGCCAATAGGCGCTGATTAAAATATTATTATCATTTCATAAATAGCGGCGATTTTAATATTCTTTTGTCTACATTCAAATTCGCCCGGTTAGCTTCGTTCTTAAGTTAAACTTTCAAAAGAATATGTTACTCAAAGCGAGGCTTGCCGGGCAAATTTGAATGTAAACAAAATAATATTAAAATCGCCAACATTTATGAAAACGGTCTATTGTGATTTGAATATGAGTTTCCAATTATCAAATTGTCTCGACGAAAATTACAGCAGATAGTAATTACACATTTAGAAAATCTGTTATGGGAAATTTATACTGGTTCAAAGTAGCGTGAATTTGAGTTACCAAGGACCCGCTACATTAGCGGTAGTTACTTAAATGTATTTCTTCTGAACTGTCAGAGTGAAAGAATATAAATATACAAGCATAATTTTTTTCTAGGAAATTCGAACGCTAAAGTATTTTTACTTTTCTAGGAAATGTGAAGATTAAAGCACTCTCATTTCTCTAGGAAATGTAATGTTTCAAGTCATCTCACAATTCTTGGAAATATAATTTTCAATTACTCTCATTTTTCTTGGACATACGCAGGTTAAAGTACTCTCAAATCTTGAGAATGAAAATACCTTAAAACATGTTTTGCCCAGGAGAGTGAAATTTGCCTTTAAAAGAGAGAAAATAATGTACTAGCCCATTGGGCTATGAGCTTTTGAGAGCAATTTACCAAGAGCTGGTTGATATATGGTTAAATATTTTCCCTTTCTTTTGCTTATCAATTTTCCTTGGCAAAGATACCTGAAACTACGTCTTAAACGAATACTGCATCAAAGATCACTTGGTGATCAGTCAGCGATCAAATGAAACACTACAGAGAGATTTTAGTTGTCACTGGAAAAAAGCTTCTATCTCCCCTTCCTTATCTTATCCTTCATATCTTGGGATAGCAGATTAAGGGTGTGTGATTATGCTTCTCAAGAGACGAAGACTAAGGCAGTTTTTACATGATACAGAATTGAAACTCATTTTGGAACGAAAATAAATTCAGAAACGTGCATGTTTACATGGAAAAGTTTAAAACGAACTCTTACTGGGTCTGCCATCTTGAAAACAAACTTTTAAAAGTGTAGTGCGCATGCTCTACTCATCCCAGTCTATCAGAAGCCCGGCTTCGCAGCCATTTTTATACCGGTATGAACTCGTATACTCTTTACAAGATACTGGAACGAATTGCGGTCGCATGAGTCATGTACGAAAATTTCTGAAGAATCATGTAAACAAATGCAGCAATTTGTAAGGAACCAGGAAGAACTCGTACTGGAACGAATCTCAATCCAGTATCATGTATATACCTCTTAACAGTTGTCTGTAAAATTCTTCCAACCGTGCACCTGATATCAGAAAAGTTGAAATAATCCAGAGTAGTGATGTCATCACACTAACATGGCTTCGCTGGATTGCCACTATTTACTGGATGTGAAATTCAAGAACTTTTCCAGGACTTTCCTGGACTTTCTCAAGCAAATCCAGGCCCTTCTCGATCAAATAAAACTTGAATGCTTTACACATTTTTTTTTCAAACTTCAGTTCAACAGTGTGCATACTATATTAAAAAGCTTTAGAAGATTTGTTTCTGGATAAAAATTAAGCCTCCCAGAGCCGCAGTTTTTGTTTTAGGATGTTGTGATATCAAAAATATTTTAACAAACAGCTTATTTTCGTTATTTTTGGAGGTTTTTACTCATTCCAGGATTTTCAAGGACCACAACCCAAATTCAAGGACTTTCCAGGGCCTGGTTATTTTTTCCCAATTCCAGCACTTTCCAGGATTTTCAACGACCGTGGCAACCCTGGCTTCGTGTTTGTTGTTGCATTCTTTGTGGGATCCGTTTTTCACAAATCTGAGCCCTGAACTGAAATGCAAAAGACTGTGTGTCATTTAGAAGATGTGGATTACTTGGACATTATTCGTACGTTTCTGAAGTTCTGAAATTCCATGGCTTTTTCCAAGATCTTTCACAATATCTCATGACTTTGTACTTCTTCTTCTTCCATTTAACTCATCTCCCTCTCAAAGAGGATTTTTATGAGTGTGAACTGTTCATTTCTTAGCCAAAATACATCAAAAGAACCGTCAATCACTCTTTTCCTGACACCTTAGCCAAGATGAAGAAAGAGGGCAGCTGTTACTTTGAGTTATTTGTGCAAATGAAAAGGATTTTTTATTCTTTGCGTTCTTTTTGTACAATCCTGTCTAAATAGCCGATTTTCGATATATTTTGGCACGCGGTACTGGTAACACGAAACCGAGGGTCAGAGCTCAAGAGGAAAACCGCGTGAAAATTAATTGCAGGCGCGCACGCAAATGTTTACGTTGGAGCCGATAGTTTGGGGCGCGCGTGCCTGCAATTTTCCTGCGGTTTGACCCTTGGTTTCATGTTACCAGTACCGCACGCCAAAATATATCGAAAATCGTCTATTGACCTTTTGTGATAAAATCAAAACAGTAATCAAAAAGTTTAGCGTTTGAAAAACCAGTATAGGATTTAAATATTGCATAATCTGGTCATTTCCAGAGATGAACCGTCTTCGCTAGAATTTGATAATTTACTTGAGAAGAAAAATATTTTCATTGTTGTCTTGTATGTTGGTTGAATTGCGCGAAAGTATTTCATCAGTGGTAGAAGTTGAAGTTAATGGCTCTATCAGACTTTCCGTCACTGGAACTTGAGACTCAGTACACTCTGTTATTCACTTGCTTTCCTTTGAAATTTTCGAGTATTTGTCTCCTTCGCCTTCTTGTACAAGTAAAACTAGACGGTACATCTTTCTTCCTTTAGTTGCCTTTTCTTCAAAATTTTTGCTGGAATATCTTGTGTTGGCTAGTACAACCAAGCCCAGCTTTTAACAATATTTTATTTTTAACGAAAGCCTGTAAAGCTTTATTTTCGATCCTTTGCTATAGCGATTTTTATAGAAAGGGACTGTTGCTTCTTGAAACTATAGCAATTTAAATTTAAAATATCGAGTATTCAGTGGTGACAAATATTACATAGAGAACGCATTTGCTACAGCTGTGGTCGAGTTTTTGTGTTTTTCCCGCCAAACTTTGTTAGCCAATCACGAAAAGGTATGATGTCGTGTCACGCACGACCTGCAAACTGCTAATTGAATTCAGGCAAATTTCCAAAAGCTCCACCTGATTGGAATCGTAAACGACGTTCTCTCAGTCAACGTATTATCTATGTCTCTGATCATAACTTGGCAACTTGACCTAAATAACGACGTGACATTGAAAAATACTAGTTCTTAGTCACAACCCAGTCTTAATTCCCTTGATTTATGGATCCATTCATATATGTTGCGTGTATACTATAGTAGTTATCAGTCTTTACTACTGAGAGCGATAAAGTACCAAAAGTAACAAAATCTTGGAAGATACGTCTTTATGATTTTTTAACCGTTTGAACCATTAAGTCCTACAAAGGAAACAAAATTTATACCTTTGAGTGAAAACAATGCGTGTGTGAGACATTCACCCTACCTCCCTAACCCAATCAGTGAACATTTATGATACAGTGTTCGCCTCTGTTAGTGAATGACGAAACAACGTAGGTTTTGAATAGTTTAACTGATGAGCAGTTAAACATGCTAGCAGGATATATTTACTGTTTTTTGTGACTTTCTTACTGGTACTACAACAGTAAATATATATATTTCACAAATTACACTACGTTACTTTGTTTATTTGCAGTACAAGCTTTTTTTATACTCAGTGGATGGCCGCTGTCTTGCAACATACAGTGCATACGATTTTGCTCTCGGTATCAAGTCAGTTGTTTGGTCTCCCTCCAGTCAGTTTTTGGCAATTGGAAGTTATGATCAAAAGGTTTGTTTCCTTTCATTGTTGTAAGTGTTGAAATAAGAATGTACTTAAATGGTCGAGAAAGCACTAAAATAATTGCAGATTTTAGAAAAAAATACGACACTCTTTTAAGAGTGTCGTATTTTAAATCTAAAAAACATGTTTCGATGTGTCTCACATCTTCGCCAGTTACAAGGTGACGAGAAAAAACCTTTGAGTTTATAACAACCTGGAATAGCATACATAATTAATTACATTATAGTATATTAACATTAGCCACATAATGGTTGTAAAGCTAAAATAGAATTGCTTACAGTATAAATGTTTGGTTTTTCCCAGTTGATGTGAATAGGTTCCTTGAGTTTTAGTTGAAATGGTGTGGAATAAGAGTCTATGATTTCAAAACAGTCTATAGAGCAGGATCTACCGCAAAGTTGTGAATTTTCTAAATGCGTGTCAAAAGTGAGATCCGACTCCACGCCTTCATTCAAAGATCAACGAACACTTAGCAAATAATTTCAAAGTTCTGCTTATAGTCTACAAACTAAAATATTCTGCAAAATAGATGCCACACGTGTTCATAAAAGTTTTGATTTTCTTTCAGTTCGTAATAATTATGAGGTTATTTGATATGCCCTCAAATATTTACATTTCATGTTTATGAAATCGTGTAGGCCTGTAGTGTTTCTTTAATTTTTCTTGGTCTAATTCCAACACACAAATTAACCGATCAGAGCGCGCATATTATCTAAAAATTTTATAATTAAATTATCTTACAGCGAACACTGCCTTTCTCAACAGTGCCGCCTGCTGAACCATGTGACGTGGAAAACAGTGGCAGAGCATTCTCACCCACATTCTATTGATATACCAACAGTTGTTAGTATACCCATGCCTTCACTTTCTATTGATATACCAACAGTAGCTGGTATACCCATGCCTTCGCTTTCTATTGATATACCAACAGTAGTTAGTATACCCATGCCTTCACTTTCTATTGATATACCAACAGTAGTTAGTATACCCATGCCTTCACTTTCTATTGATATACCAACAGTAGTTGGTATACCCATGCCTTCACTTTCTATTGATATACCAACAGTAGTTAGTATACCCATGCCTTCACTTTCTATTGATATA
>JAODFW020438148.1:0-12036 GCA_027575235.2 Palythoa mutuki | reverse complement strand
CCTATGTACTACCTGCTAATTTTGGTTGGGACGATCTTGGTGATTGGAATGGAGTAGAAAGACTTCTCAAGGGAGATCAAGAGAATGTTGAGTTAGCTACCCATGTTAGTCAAGATACTTCAGGGGCAGTTGTCTATGCCAGTGATGAAGATGAAGTGATTGTCACTATTGGCTTAGAAGATATTGTGATTGTGCGCGATCGTAATGTTACTTTAGTGGTTAATAAAGAGCGAACCCAGGATATTAAGCAAATAGTTAAAGCGTTGCAAAAAGACCCTAAATTTGAACATTTGCTTTAGTCTTTGAGGCTGGGTCTAAAATAAAAAAGGAAACCCTTCTACTAAAAAGCACTAGGTTTCCTCGATCAATTAAATTCTTACTCAAATTATAGCAATGACTACCTCCTCTAATACAGAAATTCAACAGCTTAAAGAATTTATTAAAGATGGTTTCAATGAATTAAAAGGAGAGATTAATCACTTAGACAGAAAAATAGATAATAAATTCAATGAGTTAGATAGAAAAATAGATACTATCAAGTCTGAACTCAAACAAGAAATCACTGAGATAAAATCCGAACTCAAACAAGAAATCAGTGATATCAGAGGAGATATCAAAACTATTGATGCTCGACAAAAAAACGTTGAAACCTCAGTTCAGAAAATCCCTGAGATTACTGAAAAATTTGGGGAACTTAAGAATTGGAGACAAATAGCTTTTATTATTATAGCTGCGGTGGTTGGTTGGTTTGCTAGAAGTGGCAAGATGTAATTAAATGGCGATCGCCCGACAAAAATCTTCCTGTAAAAGCGATCGCATTAATCATTAATATAAGTAACTGGGAGGAATTAAATATAAAATTAGACTACTCGGAAATTATATTTAGCGGATTCATTGCTAGAATTGTCCAAGACTAAAGTATAAATTCCATCTCCTGGTAGTGTTGTCTCAAAGTTGGCACCAAAACTGTTAGATATAATAGATTGATTTCCTGGTCCAAAAAGACGGAAAGTACCGTTTGAATCACTATCCAAGTCTTCAAAAGAAATATTTTGATCTTTTACGCCAGCGAACTTGAAAACTTTACTAGTATTAGTTGCTAGAGTATCTGAGATCGTGCTATTGAAGTTTAATTCCTGTGCTTGGTTAATATCAGAAAGCTGAAAACTGTAATCTCCTGTAGTCGCACCACTACTAGCAACTTTAAGTTGATAAGTTCCACTTTATGTAAGAGTAAAAAGACTAGAATTATAGGTTAGAGGAGGTTCGGGTTCGTAGAAATCAAAAGGAAGAGACAGCACATTTTGATCGCTAGGACTATTTAAGCTGACATTCATGCCCCAAGTACCAGCAATACCGTCAAAATAAAGAGTTTTTCCTGCATCAGCCTCAAAAGTATAGATGTTTTCTTCTCCTGGTTCGCCAATAGTTGCTTCAACTGTTTCACCAAGGGTCAAGGTTTCAGTGGTAGTTTCAGGAGTAATTAATTTCAAACTATAATCTAAATCTTCGTCGCTAGAACCTCTAGCAGTAATGAGATAAGTTCCGCTTAATAGAGTAGTAAATGGTCTGTTAAATCCAAACGCACTAAAAGAACCCCCTGGATTATAGAGATTGTAATAAACACGATTATCAGTTCCCTGTCCATCAAGATAGATTTTCTGTCCAGCAGTTGCAGTAAACTCAAACAAATCAGTTCTGCGATCGCTAATAGTTCCCATAACTAATTCATCGGAAGTTAACTCTGTAGCATTAGCAATATCGGAAAGAATAAAACTATAATTTCCTGTCGCATCATTATCACCATCAATTTCGAGCTGATAAATACCAGTTTCGCCTAGAGTGATAAAAGAGCTATCTTCATCAACAGGATGGGGCTGATGAACACCAGCAAAATTAGAATAACCAAGTAAATTTTGACTGCTAGGACTAATTAAATAAGCATCAATATTGCGATCGCTACTTAGACCATCAAAGTAGAGGGTTTGTCCCGCGCTAGCAGTAAAAGTATAAATGTCTTTTTCTCCTGCTTCAGCCAGAGTAGCAGTGATGATATCGCCAAGAGTTAAGCTTTCAGTAGTAGTTTCGGGAGTAATTAAATTGAAACTATAATTTACTGCGTCTTCTCTATTGCTATCCCAACCACCACGACCATGAATAGCTAACAAATAAGTACCATTACTATCGGCGACAAATTCACGATCGCTATCTTCATAACTTATAGTTCTATTCCTATTACTATCCCTAACAAACTGATTATTCGGATTATAAATCGAGTAGCTACCATCATTACTGAGATCGTCAAAGTAGAATTTTTGACCTTCAGTAGCATCAAAAGAGAATACTTGAGTTAAGGTACCAGGATCTAAAGTTACCGTAAGAGGTGTATCGAGTTCTAGTTCGTTAGCTGTAGTATCGAGAATGCGGAAGCCAACATCACGATCACTCTCAGAGTTATTGGTGATGATAAGTTGATAAGTACCGTTTTCAGGCAATTCAAAAGGATCGCGATCGCTTAAAACATTGTGAGAACTAAATAAGGTAACATCACTGGGGCTTATTAAGCTAGCATCAATAGCAGAGTCACAACCGCTACCATCACAGAATATTCCGTCAATACCATCAAAATAAATTCTCTGTCCTGCTTTTCCTGTAAAAGTGAAAACTTTATCTTCTTCAGTAGAGATATTGTCAGTGATCAGATCTCCAATATTTATTGGTAGAGCCTGTTTGGTAAAGTCAAGAACAAATGGATTTTCAAGAAGATTTCCAGAGCGATCGCTAATTATACTGGGGTCTATGGTCAGCTGATATTCTCCAGGTATAAACTCATCTTCTTCGGGTGACAAGATATGAAGAGTACGACCAGATTCGCTGAGTTGTAAACTTTCAGGAGTTAAGACAGCATCATCCTCATTGCCTAAAATACCATCTTCTCCTAAATGGGTTAGTGAAATGCCATCAAAAGTCAAAAGTTCTTCATCGATCGCCTCATTAAAACGAATTGAAAAACCAAATATAACTTGTCGTTCTTCTTCAGCAGAAGGAGTGCTATCTATAATATAGGGAGCAAAGGTATCGGGAACAATATCAAAAGAGAGAGATTCAGAGAGGGTAATGTTACCGCCAGTATCTGTTGCTCTAACTTGAGCAGTGACGGTAGTACCTTCTGATTCACCTGCAATAGCGATCGCACTTAAATCAAAGGGGAAGGATACATCATTGCTCACAACTTCGTCGTTGACCAGTAATTCTACATTGCGGACTTGAACATCATCTTGAAGATCGACTTGGATTGGGATCGATAATCCTTTAAAAATTTGCACTCCTTCTCGATCCGAATCCAGATCCACTACTTTAGGTGCGCTAATAGAAACCGTTGGTGCTTGACCTTGAATATCAAATGGTAAGTAATTAACTACCTGCAAGTTTCCTGCACGATCGGTAACAAAGGCAATACCAGATGCGATCGCAACACTTTGAGGACTGTCTGGTAAATTAATCCGAGTCAAGAAATTATTAGTTTCAGCAGGATCGGAGATATCCATCACGCTTAAAACATTTCTTGGACCGTTTGTTTCAACGGGACTGCCGATTAACAATCCTAAGCCTGAACCATTGGCAGCAATAGCTTTATTAGGACTAATAAAACCATCTGGGACATCAGAATTGCTAATGAGGGTAAGATTGTCTGGGTCAGAGACATTAGCAGTAGCAAAACCACCGTTGCTTGTTTGGGCGGTGACATAGGCAATGCCATTCCCGACAAATAGTTTGCCACCGTTACTAGGTAGATTTAGTGATCCGCGAGCAATCAGATCGAAGTTACTAATATCAATCGCTTTTATGGTTCTGTTACCAACCATACTGTAGATTATTGAACCTTCACGAGCTATACTTCTCAGGTTGCCACCCAAGTCTAAAGTTTTTAATATATCTCCATTCACTAGGTCAATTGCTTGAAGAGTAGAACCAACAGCAGCATAGGCAATACCGTCAAAGACTTCTACTTGATTAGTAGCAATATCAATGGTTTGTTTGAGAGTAGGCAGCCTCGGATCTGAGATGTCCACCAGTTGTAAACCATCTGTGTCAGTAGCTACCGCAGCAATACCTAGGCGAGAATCGACAGCAATATCCGTAGCATTTCCTGGTAATTCTAACTGTCCTAACAAGATTGGCTCGTTAAATTGAGAAACATCAACAATTGCCATTCCGTGAGAACCAGTTGCTATATAGGCAGTTTGCTCTTGAGTGTTTTCGGTTGAGGCTTCGATAACTATTTCTTTCCCTTCCCCTTCTAAATCTAAGCTAGCAACAACACCAGTGGGGAAAGCGCGATCGCCTAAAGGATTGATTCCTTGTTCGATTTCGGTAAAGTCATCTAAACCATCTTTATCCGTATCTACATTATCAATAGCAGTACCAATTGCTAGTTCGATATCGTCGGGTAAACCATCCCCATCAGTATCGGGTACGATACTAGCCCGAAATTCTGGTACTACAGTTACAGTCGGTTGACCGCTAGGAGAAGTTACATCTACACTGTGACCGACTAATCCGCTATCTGGATCGAAAAATACGTGATGGACGCTTTCTTCAGCAGGAAGGAAGAACTCCCAATTGCCTGCATCATCGGTGATTTGACGTAGAACGGGAGCATCAGGTACATAAGGAGTTTCTACTGCTAAATAATCATTGCCATAGTCGAGAGCAGTATTTGTGTCCGCTAAACCAGTCCCCACAATTCCTTGAGTGAAAATAGGCGTTTCAGGATCGTCAGAGAAGATTTGAATTTCACCCCGTTGGAGTCCAATTTTATCTGCATCGAAGGTTACGCCAAAAGTTAATGATTCATCGGGATTAAGAGTTATAGGATTATCTGTATCGAATCCATCGGGTAGTCCATTGATGCTAAATTGATTTTCTCCAGTAGGATCGATACCAATATCTGTAAGAGTTAATTCTCCTCCACCAGTGTTAGTAATAGTGGCAAAATCATTAATGGTTATTGGCGTATCGCTAATTTTCAGTCCGCCTAAATTGTTTTGTGGTAGATCGGTTAAGAAATCTGGAGCGAGGTTAACAGAAATTTGACCGTCAGGAGTTAAGCCATTTCCTTCCAGTGTGATAGTAAATGGTGAGTTAACAGTTGAATCAGAGAGAATAGTTAAAGTATCAGAGAGATCGCCTGTTGTTTCTGGGTCAAATAGTATATTGAGAGTTGTGCTTTCTCCAATATCTAAGGTTGTATTTACTAGATTATTGTCAACAATAGAGAAACCTCGATCACCATTGGCTAAATTAATTTCTTCGATTGTCAGGGGAGCTATTCCAATATTTGTAAGACTAATAGGAATAGCTAAGCTCTCTCCTTGGACACCATCTGCTGAGATAGTTTCAGTCTGATATTTATCATCGCTGTATACATCTTTTGAATCAATATTGACTCCCAAAATAGGAGCAGGTTCATCTAACGATAATTCACGGAATCCATCAATACCATCGTCTGATTTGTTCAAATTAAAATTATCTTTGAATAAGTCGATAGCGTCAGATAACTCTCCTACTTTTTGTGGTGCTAATCCTACTCCAGCCTCTAAGGTAAGAATATTAAGAGCTTTAAAATTTAGATCTGGCTCTGAAGGGTGTGAAGCAACCATTATATCAAATGGCTTCCTCTTTTCTATTGAATATGGAATCAAGCCAAATAAAGTAGTTTTTAATATATAAGCCTCATTAAGACCAAAAGTATGTGCAAATTCGTGACTTACAGTGTTAGCAATATAATTGCCAAAACTTGTGGTTTTTCCGAAAGCAGCAAAATTTCTGGTGTGAAAATCAAAATTAATTCCAGCAGCCTCCCCTGTATGTCTTTCATTAAGATATTCTGCAAATGCAAATTCTCTAGCTGCTTTAGATAAAGAATTAGAGTTAGATAAATATGTT
This sequence comes from Palythoa mutuki, assembly GCA_027575235.2. Taxonomy (NCBI): domain Eukaryota; kingdom Metazoa; phylum Cnidaria; class Anthozoa; order Zoantharia; family Sphenopidae; genus Palythoa; species Palythoa mutuki. Next base: position 6,087 of record JAODFW020438148.1, on the reverse strand, counting down.
TCCAATAACGTTTTATTTCTGTCATACCCTGGTGTCACTCCTGCTTTATCTCCAATAGGCTTTTTTTCAACTGCAAGAGATTCGTCATTTTTAAGCCAAACAATTTTCACATCACCGCCGTTATGGACTACCTCAACAACCTGTTTTAAATCTGAAAAATCATTTGTTACAGCGTCAAATAATTCCTTTCTCTTTGCTGTAACAAATTCTGATGTATTCTGATATGAATTAAAGTCGTCAATAAAAGCTTGTGAAGGGCTTACCTGATTGTTTAAATAATCGTTGATGTAATTATTTAAAGTTGATTCAAAAGCATCTAACTCCAGAGAGAGTGAAGTTTTATTGATAATTGAACCTTTAGCTACGAGTTTCTCAGATAATGTTTTGTCCCCAATCACAATTGCTACATCAGTTTGATATCCTGAATCTGAAGAAGGATCGGGGTCGAATTTCCATTCAGCAGTGCCTGAAACTGGCGCACCTAAATCAAATTGATCTGCATCTCCTCCTGTTGCTGTGAAGGTAGTTTCTACCTCGCTAGGTATGTATAATTTAACCTTTTTAGTTCGTTCAAATCCTCCCTTACCATCGGCAAATGTCTTAACGAATAAAGCTTGGTTACTTGCTCTTTCAGGATCGACTACAGACAAGAAACGAGCTAGATTAACAGTTTTATCAGGGGTTTCTGGTTTTGGTTCTCCATCCTTATAGGCATAAATCTTTACCTGTGTCGCATAGAATTGATCGGCAGTTAAATCCTTAACCATATCCTCCAGAACTTTGTATCTAATCCGCAGTGTTCTTTCTTGTTGGGGATATAATTCGATCTTTTCTAAAGCCTGTTGATTTTCTAATCCCTGTAAAAACTTGTTAGCAGGGCCATCTACTTCAACTTCTACAATTAGAGGTTTAACGTTATAGACTTCAGGACTACAAGGATCTTTTTTTGCTTCTGGTGGAAGAGGAGCATCATTCCTAAATTTCCATTCAATCTCGATTGGTTTACCTTTATCGGTTGTATCTTTGTAATAGAAATATTCTTCTTCTATCCCTTCAAACCCTGGATCGACTGGCCAATCTTTTTATTACAACCTCCTGGGGGTGTTAACCCATGCCAACCTGGTTGAGTGATTCCCGTTCCTGGGTCTGTGGTGACAAATTCACCTGTTGCGTCAACTGTTGCCGTTCCTTCAATCTCTAATCTTCCCGTCTCATGGCTGAAGCTCAAAAAGTTTAATTGTGTTCCTGGTGCAGCATCAAATACGTTGGGGAAAGTTATCGGTGCTGGCTCGGAAAATCTAGAAATGCCTGGGGCTTGAATTGTAATATCAAAGGTATGTTGTAATACTCCAGGGGGAAGCATATCTCGTACTAATTCTGGTGGTACAGTACTGATACCAATCTCGGCTTCTTCTACCTTATTTCCTTGCTTATCTAATAAACTATTAGGCTGTATTTCCAGATTTAAATATTGTCGATCTTCCTCTGGTAAATTTGGTGCAGAGGTTTCATCTGCTGTAATTTTAGTGGTTTCATCTGCTCGTACCGTCTGAAGAATCTCTTGGGGAAGTCTTGGTAAATAAACTTCTGGCATTCCAGCCATAACCGAGTTTTCTATTCCCGCTTCAGTATTTATATCCATCACCATCTCAGGGAAGTAAAATCCTTCTGGTGCGGAATCTGCTGTCATCCCGTTAATTTCTACTTTGACATTACCTGCGGGAACGGAATCCAAGAAAAAGCGACCTTCTTCATCAGTTATAATTTTCTGGTCTTCCAATCCTAAGATAGATACCTCTACCCCCGAAATAGGCAACAAAAAGATATCGTCTTCTGTACCTGCAATGCCGTCTGCACCAGGATCGAAGTCATCTTCAGTCATCGGTTTGTTATCTGCCCCAGGATCGGTGACTATTCCCGATAGGGTCGTATCAGGAACGGGGTCTAAACTAACTGTGGTAAAGTCAAATTTAAGCATTCCCCCTGCGGTACCGTCTCCATTTCCATCTAATGCCTCCCCTCCATCCAAAGGCATAATATTCGAGCCATCTACGGTTACTTCTACTAAAGAAGCAGAAGGCATCGGTTCATTTAAATACAACCAAGCAAACTTACCACTATCTCCAGCCACAACGGTAGTATTTAACCTTTCTCCCGCAGCCGTAGCATAGAAGTTATCGTTATTGAGAGTACTGGGATCGACCGCTTCTGAAAAGGAAACTTGAGTGCGAACTGTAGAACCTACATCAACATTGCCATCTTGAGGAGTAAACCCAGCTATAGTTAAGGGGACACCTCGATCGACCAACACATCCACAGTCTCAAGCCGAACATTGCCAGCTAAATCTGTTGCAGTAAAAATAACTGAATGATTTCCATCGCCAATACCATTTAAGTCAAATTCTCGATCGAATGTTCCATCAGTAACAGGAACAGAAATTCCAGGTAATCCATCAAAGCGATAATTAAGGGAAGCAAGTTCTTCATCTACTTCCCCCACAAGCCGAGAATCTGTTGTTAATTCAGCATTATCTAGGAGATTTGTGATGGTTAATTCAGGTGCAACAGTATCTAAAGTAAAAGAAATTGGAATAACAGTAGATTCATTCCCCGCTTCGTCGGTGGCAATCAGATTGAGAGTATAATCTCCATCACTTAAAGGATTGCCGTTGTTAATTTCTGCTAACTTATCTGTATCGAGAGTAAAACTACCATCCCCTTGGATAATATCTTTAATCTCTATAAAGTCGGCAATGTCCGTACCACTAAAACCAGCTTTTAAGCTAGCAATCGCTACATCATCAGTAACTGTACCTGAAACTTCAGGATTATTAGTAATACTATCTGTACTATTGCTTCCTGTATCGGTTACTAAATCTGCAATAATTACGGGGGCAGTTGTATCTTCATTGGAAACATTGGGCAGAAATTGTTCTAGATGTTCTACTATTGTCTCTCCAGTAGCACGAGTAGCTCCTTCTCCCAATAAAACATCACTATTTTGTGGCAAGAAATTATCGAAAACCTGGGAATCGGCACCAAAACTACTGTAAAGTCCTAACAGAGAATAGTCTGAAGTTTCAACTGTCCCATTACCATCAAGATCGAATAAACTATCTTGGGCAGCAATCAAATAGTTAGTTAATTGTTCTCCAGTAGTACGAGTAGCCCCCTCTCCTAATAAGACATCGCCATGTTGTTGTAAGAAATTATCAAACATACTAGCATCGCCACCGAAACCAGCATAGAGGTTAATTAAACTATAATCTGAGGATTCTAACTTATTGTTACCATCTATATCCAGACTGTATTCTTGGGCATTAGATATATTTAGTGGGGATATTTCCGTTTGTGCTGGCGATCGCGATAAACTATGCTGATTATCTAGAGATAGAGTTAAGTTTTCTCTAGTGCGATCGCTAGAAAATAGAGAATCCTGATTATTTTCTGGTACTGTAATTATCCCTTGGGCAATTAATTGTTCTAGATTAGGTATTGTTGCTAATTCTCTGTTCAAAGAATCATTCAAAGTAGTTTCTGGAGATGTTGTATTCGCTAAAATATTTTTTTCATCTGGGGCGAAAATTGAACCATGATTAGATATATCTTTTTCTAGTAGCTGCTCTTCATGCAAAAAGTTATCGTCATAATTCATATTTTTACCTCATTAATATTTAAGCGTTCGTCAACTTCAAGTTGATTATCAACAAGTACCTGGATGAAACCAAACCAAAATTTTATTTGACAAAAAAATAAAGAAGTCATATTAAAGGAGACAACCTAATTTTCTAGGGAATCAATCAAATTGTTCTTCTCTAGTCAGCAATTAATATATCTAACCGTTTTATGAGTCAATCATTTTTATTTAATTAGGATAAAAATCTTGAAAATCTCTTTTTATGGCGTTTTCAATCTAGCTTTCTTTACAGCATCTACATCTTACTCTTTGCATTTGAAGCGATACATCGCAATTTTCACGGATAATAGTCTAAATAAGAGAAAAAGAAAGCGATCGCGATCGTTATATTTTTAGTAATAGCCCTAGCTTTTCTTTATTTGATAAAGCTTGACTAATGTTATAAAGTTTATTTACAAATAGAGTTGTGCAAATAACAGGATAAAAATACTGGCTGTATTTTATCTTTTTCAGAGAAATAAACTGTCAAAAAAAGTACTCGATCCGTAAAAACGACTAATTTTATTTTCTACGATTGCCGTATATTTACGGTTAGTTTTTTAATGGATTATTAAATAGATTATTATTAAAAGAATAATTGCATATTATATGATTTGATAAAATAGAAAATTAAAAAAAATAGAGTCTGTTCAGTATTGCTTTATTGAGTTGATCGGCTTTTAAATCAATCACAAACAATCAATAAAAAGATTATGGGACAACAAAAAATAACCCTCGAAACTTCAAATACTACCCTGGGAAAAGGTGAACAAATAACAGTCGATATTTTTCATGAAGTTGAGAGAGAAACAACCGAATCTGGAGCAACCAAGTTAAGCCTATCTATATTTTTTAATAATAGCGAATTACAGCTAGACTCAATTAACTATCCTAGTTCTAGCTTTCAACTTTCATTGAATGACATCACTCTGGAAGATAATAATGATGATGATGGAAATGACGAAACTAACACAAGAACTCTAATTTCCTTTCAGCAAGCATCACTTCAATCTCCTTATCCTGATGCAAAAACTAAAATTGCTACAGCCAGTTTTACTGCCTTAGAAAACTTCGATGGGAGTGAAGTGTCAGCCAAAATACCTTTACCCACATCTCAAACTTATAATAATGCTCCTTCTGAAGTTTTTGCCACCAAAACCCTTAATTTAGAATTAGAAGCTGCCAACAACGCACCCTCTCTCACGGGTACAATTGCTACTCTACCTAATGGCACGGAAGATACAGCTTATATTTTGAATGCCTCTAATTTATTACAAGGTTTTACCGATGGAGATGGCGATAATTTATCTGCTATCAATTTACAAATCACCAACGGTAATTTGACAGATAATAATAATGGGACATGGACTTTTAATCCTAATGTGAACTTCAATGGCACCGTTAACCTTCTATATAATATTAGTGATGGTAAAGAAGGTATAATTTCCGCCAATCAGTCTTTTCTAGTCAATCCTATTGACGATGTACCAGTTCTGAAAAATGCGATCGCTGATATCATCAGAGAAGAAGATGCCGATAATACTGTTATTGACTTAAATAATGTCTTTACTGATATAGATAACGAAGATAGCGCAATAATCAAAAACTTATCTAGCAACAGTAACGAAAACTTAGTTACAGCAAGCATTACTGATAATAACCTAACTCTAGATTATCAAAATAATCAATCAGGTACAGCCAACATAATCATCCAAGGAACATCTAACGGTAAAGCAGTAGAAGATAGCTTTACTATTACGGTTAATCCCATCAACGATGCACCTACTTTAGTTAATAAAATCCCATCTATAGTAACTGCCGAAAACAAACCTTTTAGCTTTACTATCCCCAAAGATACCTTTAACGATGTAGATACACAAGACAATCTCATCTATACTGCTACCGAATTACCGAACTGGTTGACTTTCGATGCAACTACTCAAACCTTGAACGGAACACCTCAAAATAGTGACATAGGAATATCTGATTTGAAGATTATCGCTACGGATAATAGTGGTGCAACAGCAGAAGATACATTTAGCTTAATCGTAAAAGCACTAGAAGATTTGCCAAGATTGAGTTTGAGTAATCTGGTTGCCAATAAAAATACTAACTCAACTATGTCCTTAACCTTGAGTAATTCTGAAGCAGCTAATAAAATTGAATTTGCAGTTACTTATGACACTGACTTATTAGATATTAACGCGATCGCACCTAGTCAAGATTTACCATCAAATTGGAAACTAACCCAAGGGGAAATCGATGAAGCAAATGGACTAGTTAAAGTTACTCTCGAAGGAACAGATCCTCTCACTGGTAGTAACTTAAATCTTGGTGACATACTCCGCACACTGACAGCAAAGCTGTACAGTGTGGGCTTCTCAACTCACGCTGAGAGTTTTCTGCGTTGC
>JAODFW020437186.1:0-12039 GCA_027575235.2 Palythoa mutuki | reverse complement strand
TAATAATAATAATAATAATAATAATAATAATAATAATAATAATAATAATAATAATAATAATAATAATAATAAAATGATAATAATTAATTCCTTTAGACATGATTTCCTTGTTGGCTAATTCGAACCATAATAATCACGTACATTAGACCCTTTTCATGCCAGCGAGACATTTTTCGGAATACGGAATTCATTATGCAACCTGTCACATCAATAATAGTAAAAGTACAATGCTACGATGAGATAGCCTAAAATGGGCAAAGATGTGAGTATTTGAAGCTAAATGTGTTTGTGAAATTTTATAAGAAAATGTATGTATTTAGCATGATAACAAGGCTCGACAGACATACAATGCTCTTCGACTATACGTTTCAATGTAAAAATGCTTAGATTTAAAAGTTAATTTGGCTATATCTTTGAGAGATGGCAGTTTTACTAATATATATGTGACACACTTACTTAGATAGTTAATTCCTTTTACCAATAATGTTAACATTTCGTTGTGTCACGCTAAGCGTACTGAAAGAATCTATTGAAATCCTTTTTCGATAGTGTATCCTGCATTACATTCGAATTCGAAAACAACAATTAAAACCCCAGGATTTAGGGTAGGTGACTTAATAAAACCCATATGTTAAGGAGAAAACTTAGTTTGGAAAACTCATAAAATTGTGGTTTTCAATCATTCGGCATAAACTTTTTATCCTTCAATGAAACCAACTGTTTTTTTGTTTTGGTAGTGACTTATTTCCTGCAAGAAGTGATAAAGGTAGTTCCCAAGTACTTGCTGGATTCAGTCACTGAACTCTTGGCTCGGAGTCTGAATAAGGCTTTTCTTCATTCGAGTCTAAACTTCAGTTTTCTCAGTTGTTCTCTTGGGTTCTGTTGTTTTTGTAAATTTTTTTTTTTGCTCTTCGCCGGTCAAAAATTACTTTCTGCCTTCTGGTTAAATATTTGGTAGTGCGAATAGAAGACTTTTGTTTTCATCTGCCATTTTAATTTTCCGTATATAAAATTAAAGATTCACGGCGCACGTCAAGGACGTATGCCACATTTTTGGCGCCAATTTCGATTGCTCACGCAAGAAGTGGCGGGAAATTAAAGCAGGGTAAGATACCACTTGTTCAGGATTTGCTTGTTTTAATGGCAAAACCAAGTTTCCTAGAACACAACAAATATTTCTTAGAAAAATGTTTTGCGAGGAAAAACAAGATCAGTTTGACAATTTGACGTTATACGCTGAACAAGTCATAGAAGAACAGATAATTCTGTTTGCATGTCCACTACTTACAAGTATCTTGAACATTGTGAATGAAATCGGGCTTGATATGTATTGCTTAGTTTTGGCCTCTATGCTTCAGGAACCACACTGAAAATGGTATTTGATCCCAACACTCAACTTGGAGTGGTGTTTATTACGTGGCAAGAACAAGCAGTTACTACATTTGTAAGAAAATTCACAACTAAGCGTATATGACGTAATTCATATCGTTGAATGGCAAAATTCAGTAAATTACCTAATAACGTTTCAGAAAAACTAAAAGCTTGATATAAGTATAAAGGAACTAGAAAGCCAAAGGTCAATCCTCGGCGGAAAGGAAAACCGATATTCTGTATTTCGCAACTTTCGCTTTAGTGAAAAACTTTTGAAACTGATATTTGATATCCTGACTTATAATTCCCCTTTTCCCGTGTTCCTGCATGGATTCACCACATGTCTTCTGCACGTTTAAAGACTTTTATAATTTAAATTTGAATTCAGTCTTTTCATGAAATCTTTTGCAGCAACTAGCAACTCCTTAAATTGATATTAGAATTTGAATAACTAAATTAACACGACATACTTACTATTTGCAGGTTACTACTACTACTACTACGGGCGGCTATGTCCAGCCAACACGAGAATTTTAGATAGCCGCCCTCCATTGTACCCTGTCCATCATTAGAGTTAAACACTTTGTAACGTTGGTCGCTCGTTTGGGATTTTCAGGTCGAATTTTTATAGCGCAAAACAGTGGACTAGCTATAACCAATATTAAGTCTTTTGTGAACAACGGCAAGACTAGCGAAGACTAGCAAGCTAGTCTTTCAGTGTCATAGTTTACACCCACTCACATGACATGACAGAGCCTTTTTAGTGGTCACAATCTTTATGGGCGGCACTTGGTCTTGCAAAGTATTATATTTTTGTTTCAGTTTTCCATAGAAAATATTGCCTTCCGCTGTCAGAAGAGCTTGGACATGTAAAATCCACTACGAAAATTTAACCTAAAAAAAATAGAAAGTATAGTGCCGTAAGATTGGTTCTTTTAGCGCAATCTCCTGGTGGCCATTTTACTTCTCCCGGTTGTAGTGGCCAAAATATGTTTAAAACAATTGGAGATCACATAACTTTGATCGGCCACAGTGAAAAGAAGTAAAAATTAGGAATTGGCAGGTTCATATCAAAACAAAAACCGTTATAGCTATTTCTTTAATCATTTTTATCAACCTTTAACTGACAAGAAACGAACAATTTACCATTGAGTTGCTTTAGAAGAGATCGTGAGACTGCTTCGCTGTACGTAAGAACCAAGAATAGACCATTCTCATACCGTCGTGACATTGTAAGTATTTCATTTTTCGAAAATCGGAAATCATCATTAAATTTATCACATCAATAATAGTAAAAGTTCAACGTTTCGATGACGGTGGCCTAAAAGGGGCGAAGATATGAATATTTGAGGCTGTAAGATTTTTGTGAAATTTTTGCAACAAAATACATGTGTTTACCATGATAACGAAGCACGCAGTCCATGCAATGTCCTTCCACTTAGTCCATGGGCCAAGACCTAAAAAAATTGGAGTTTCTTACCACTCAGAGGGACAAAGGCTGTCATACATTTTTGGAAATGTTGTTCCCTTTGCTTTATTTTGATCCTTGATAGCAATACCAGAAGAGTAGCTTTATCAGGTAAATTACATGATGATGTGATATCACCAATATTTCAGAGTTCCCTATCTATTGAAAAATGAATGTACTACCTTGTGTGTTTTTAGATTATTACTGCAAACTACTATTGTGTTAACTGCGAACGACTATTTTTCTGTTCCTTTATACTCAGAGGTTGCCTTCTTAGATGATTTTAAAAGTTCAGCTATGTGATCGGAGAACCAAGAGCAAAACTTTAGTGCTCAACTCAAGAACTGAAAATTAATTGCTTACCTTTATGAAAAAATCGGGAGGCCATAACTTATGACTTTGCTCGGAGACCATGAAAAAACTAAAACTACACAGTGAATTTAACTAAAAAGTTAAATTATGCCGGCAAAACCGGGAAAGATGTTATGTGATTAGGAAAATAAAGAGCTCCATAACTATTTCTTTATACTTGTGTTTTAAAAATCATTAAACAAAAAATGATAATTTACCGATAAGTGTAGCTTTGGAAGAGATCAGTAGATTGCTTGGTACTTCGTAGGATGGCAAGAATCGCAGTGAAAAACATACAGCTTCAACCCGCCGGCAATCACCAAATGACGTGGAACTTCGAAGACTTCTGAGAAAAAGCTTTCTATTTGGAGGCGCGGTTGAATAACGTCACACCAGCTGTCACCATTGTAAAAATTTTCATGAAACGATCCAAAATATTCAGCCATGCAGATGAATTAAGTTTTGTTTAAATTAGTGACATTAGTTACGTTGTTTTGAGTGCCAATAAACCTTAGTCATACAGTAATACGAGCTCTAAACTCTTCTAACAACGTAAAAGCACCATGCAGTCAGAACATAGCAAAATTTCGTGGAAAATAACAAGTTTCCCTTGGTAAAACCAAATTTCCTAGAACACAACAAAATTTCGTAAGAAGGTTTCTTTCAAAAAAAGCAATATTTCTTAGAAAAAATGTATTGCAAGGAAAAACAAGATCAGTTTGACAATTTGACGTTACGCTGAAAAAGTCATACTGAGAAGAACAGATAATTCTGTTTGCATGTCCAATACTTGCTAGCATTTTGGACATTGTGAATAAAATTGGCCTTGATATGTATTGCTTAGTTTTGGCCTCTATGCTTCAGGAACCAGACTGAAAATGATATTTAAACCCAACACTCAACTTGGAGTGGTGTTTATTACGTGGCAAGAACAAGCAGTTACTACATTTGTAAGAAAATTCACAATTTAACGTATATGACGTAATTCATATCGTTGAATGGCAAAATTCAGTAAACTATTTAATAACGTTTCAGAAAAACTAAAAGCTTGATATAAGTATAAAGGAACTAGAAAGCCAAAGGTCAATCCTCGGCGGAAAGGAAAACCGATATTCTGTATTTCGCAACTTTCGCTTTAGTGAAAAACTTTTGAAACTGATATTTGATATCCTGACTTATAATTCCCCTTTTCCCGTGTTCCTGCATGGATTCACCACATGTCTTCTGCACGTTTAAAGACTTTTATAATTTAAATTTGAATTCAGTCTTTTCATGAAATCTTTTGCAGCAACTAGCAACTCCTTAAATTGATATTAGAATTTGAATAACTAAATTAACACGACATACTTACTATTTGCAGGTTACTACTACTACTACTACGGGCGGCTATGTCCAGCCAACACGAGAATTTTAGATAGCCGCCCTCCATTGTACCCTGTCCATCATTAGAGTTAAACACTTTGTAACGTTGGTCGCTCGTTTGGGATTTTCAGGTCGAATTTTTATAGCGCAAAACAGTGGACTAGCTATAACCAATATTAAGTCTTTTGTGAACAACGGCAAGACTAGCGAAGACTAGCAAGCTAGTCTTTCAGTGTCATAGTTTACACCCACTCACATGACATGACAGAGCCTTTTTAGTGGTCACAATCTTTATGGGCGGCACTTGGTCTTGCAAAGTATTATATTTTTGTTTCAGTTTTCCATAGAAAATATTGCCTTCCGCTGTCAGAAGAGCTTGGACATGTAAAATCCACTACGAAAATTTAACCTAAAAAAAATAGAAAGTATAGTGCCGTAAGATTGGTTCTTTTAGCGCAATCTCCTGGTGGCCATTTTACTTCTCCCGGTTGTAGTGGCCAAAATATGTTTAAAACAATTGGAGATCACATAACTTTGATCGGCCACAGTGAAAAGAAGTAAAAATTAGGAATTGGCAGGTTCATATCAAAACAAAAACCGTTATAGCTATTTCTTTAATCATTTTTATCAACCTTTAACTGACAAGAAACGAACAATTTACCATTGAGTTGCTTTAGAAGAGATCGTGAGACTGCTTCGCTGTACGTAAGAACCAAGAATAGACCATTCTCATACCGTCGTGACATTGTAAGTATTTCATTTTTCGAAAATCGGAAATCATCATTAAATTTATCACATCAATAATAGTAAAAGTTCAACGTTTCGATGACGGTGGCCTAAAAGGGGCGAAGATATGAATATTTGAGGCTGTAAGATTTTTGTGAAATTTTTGCAACAAAATACATGTGTTTACCATGATAACGAAGCACGCAGTCCATGCAATGTCCTTCCACTTAGTCCATGGGCCAAGACCTAAAAAAATTGGAGTTTCTTACCACTCAGAGGGACAAAGGCTGTCATACATTTTTGGAAATATTGTTCTATCTACTTTATTTTGATTTATGATAGCAATACCAAAAGAGTAGCTTATCAGGTAAATCACGTGATATTGTGACATCACCAATATTTCAGAAATCCCCATCAGTTGAAAGATAAGTGCATCACCATGTGTGTTTTTCTTAATATTACTTCAAGACCTCCACTCCAAAATGTCGGATCCACGTTGTAGTTTTTTTTTGATTAGTGGCGATTTATAACAAGTTATCTTTGTTGTTGCCATGACAACAAAGCTTGTATTTAGCGGTAAATTATTTTTAGGGTACTGTTTTTCTTTGGATTTTTGGATTTTTTTTCTTAGTTGCCATTTTTTTTACTCTCTTTAGTCAAAATTACACAGTACGTTCTCTTGGTAAAAATTGGATAGCCCACTAACATGCTGTAGCCCGTAACATTATCTGTAATTTCACGAAACGACCGTCAATGACGTCGTAACGTACTAATTTTTGAGTTAGAGCAATCAGTATATTTTACTTATTTCATTCACAACTCTGCAATTGAACACTTTCAGGTTATTTTCAGCATGATATTCTCTTTGCACTGTCAGTGCTAGTACTGAAAGTAGGTTGTCACGTGACCTTTGCAACTCTAAAAACAAAATCAAATTGCACATAGAAAAATTGACTTTTTAGCAAACAATTGCAAGCTAAAATGTCGATATAATATGAAAACGAACTTTTCGAAATTTCAAAAAAGTTGAAATTTGTTAAACAGTGTCCATTGGTCAAGACGTTTTTCATTTCAACTTAAAAACCTGTGACATACTACCTTTTTTTCAACCAAAATATAGTTGTGGAATTGTAAAAACTTTAAAAGCAAAACGCGTTATTCTTAACCCGGCTATACAACAAGTCAAAAACAGAAAATAAATATACATTGCAATCTGCAAGCTAGTGAGAAGGAAGCTTGAGCATTTCAAGCTAAAATTATAACATAAACGGTAAAGGAGCATTAGATTAAAATAAGATTTTTTCGTTTCTGTTATGTCTTTTTACAACATTCGTAAAGTTCCTGATTTATCTAATCATTTTCCTCGTCATCAGATTCGGTAATACTCTCTTCCTGGTGCCAATTACTACACTCTACATAAATCTATACACTGTAAGTCATTGGAAAGGCAACTACAGCTTGGTAACTGGCAGTTCCTTTTGCATTGGCAGGAAAACATGCAGCTCCAACACAGCTAGTGGTGCTGGCTCTCTACTCATCTAGTGTATGATCAGATTGTTGTCCTGAAGTTTCCTTCCATGGTCATTTGGTAAGGGAATCAGCGGGCAGTTCTGGAGACTTTGACACCATGGCCATATTGCCACTTGATAGTACTTTATTTACCTTTTGTGTGTTACGTTATATTATATACATAAATTTATAGTTAAGTGAAGGTGCTGGTTACCTGGAATAACCTAGTGGGGCTAATCGAGCCAGGTAACCAGAAACATTACATTGATAGTTGGCCCTTTCGCATGCAATGCTTGCTTAGAGTGTCGACGAATGGTGGTAACAGGCTGGAGTCGATGTTTCCCTTTTTGGCACAAAATAGACAATACCGCAGCTCATTTACATCACTGTACCCTGGATTTGAGTGATACAAGAAGCAAGTAAACTCTTGAAGGCTTGCAAACAGCTCGTCTGACAACTCCCACTCAGTACCAAGAGTTTGGAAAAGGTTTCTGAACTCTGCATGCTTCTTTGTCAACTTCAAAGTGGTCCGTTTTCCTTTACCAAACAAGACACTCACACTGTCGCGACCAGTAAAGGCTTGCAGTCCAGGAAGACGCCTACACAGAGCGGAACTGTGACGGCGAACAACGTGTGTGACGTCAACATACTTCGTTCTGGTTCTGGTTCCGCACTTCATTTGTTCCGCAAACAATCGAGCTGATAAAACTATCAAAGGCAAGGCGGATCACGAAGACATCAGTGTCGCCAAAACAAATTAAAATGCCCTCGATACCATTTCTTCCTGCATGATATGCGTGCAGAAGGATACGGGTATCGTCTTCCTCTTGTGTAGACCTGAGCTCTTCGCATAGTAATGACCTTTTTGATGAGATCTTATAGCACTCTTATAATAATAATCAACACAAGTTGACATTGTTTGTTTTACTTAAATCTTGAAATGCATTAATATTCAGTGTCGTCCATTTACGAGTTAATGTTAACTTTCCTTGCGGGCCAGCCAACAAACAGAGCAGTTTCTTTCTACGTCTCAAACTGAGACCAAGAAAATCATGCCTGACCAAAAGTGTAACAAGCTTCCTGTTATGGCGCGGGAAGCAATGTCTGAATTTATTTCAACTTTCATCCTGATGGTAGGTTTTTCAAGCAATTTCTACCGTCCACAGATTACAGTTTTTACGTTCGGCTTTTTCCCGTTTCAAACATTCTTTTACCTAAGCAGGGGGACTCAATGGTGTAATTCTACGTTAACATAACTGTCATGATTTTTCTTTTCTTATAAACTCTTATAGCTGACGTATTTTAGGTGAAAACATAAGGGTTAATTCATAACGATTTGCGATTGAAGATTTCATTCTAAATCATTCTCAAACTGTTTTTAATGTTTTGTTGTTTTAGAAATTTGTTTAATTTATATCATAAATCCATTTACAAGCCTAAGTGGCCCGGCATTGGAGCCGGTGCTTATCTCCTGGTTCTGTAGTGTTAAGAGGGCGAGAATCATTGACTCCCCCTGGATGGGACACTAATCCATCGCCGGTTTGCGGAAAAGGACACAAACTGAATATTGAACACTCGGCTGAGCCGGGGTTTGAACCCGGTACCTTGTGGCAAGAAGGCAGAGATTTTACCACAACGCCAACCACGCCGCCGTCCTGTGTTTATCACAATTTACTGGGCCAAACTATCAAGATGTATAACCGGCTTTGCCTTAATAGACACGATTTTCATTGATTTCTACCTTGTTACATTTAGTGCGGAAATATTATGGACACAGAGAACATTTTCTATATCGATTTAAATAATAAGAACTCTCTTTTAAACATTTTTGTGCTGCGTCACAAGATCAAAACGCTTTCTTTTCGTGCAGTTGGTGTTGCCATTTTGTTTAAGCAGCTATAACAGTTGTGTTGACTTGTGTAAAAAGAAGCGGTTTTTCTTCAAAGTTGTCAGCTGGTATGCCAACTCTTTCCATACTTCTGTCAATCCAAAGATTAAAGAAACGTCATTTTCTCTGCAGAACGAAAATATTTGTTTAATAACTAAACAAACATCGATTTTCATATGTCCTATGTTAATCGGGGGGCCATGCAACATTTATCAATGTATTTTGTTCAGTAGTATGAAAGATAAAATAAACAGTTGTCAGAAAAAATAGGGGGCCCAATGCAATGGTAATAGGTCTCGGTGAGGTTAACCAGCTGCCACCAATGTTCTCCTCATAAATGCCGAGAAATGCCTACCGAATAATAACAGGCTCTGCCACTGAAGTCGCATGTCACACGTCCCCGTCATCGTGGCCCCTGGGAATGCTTCGGCAGCCGAGTGACAGCGGCGAGAGGCGAGTGTCCGGCGCCTCTAAATAACCGGAACCAGTGTGCTAAGGGAAGGAAAACCCCTACAGAAAACCACTGGCCCTCCAGGTCTTAGGGGGTTGGGCGTGGGGCCAGCAACCCCACCCCGTCAAAAAAAACTTGTGCTACAGAAACTTATACAAGAAACATAAATCAGACAGTTCGATCAGATCGCCGCGAGAGACGAAGGATGACGCCTAAACCGCCGATAAAACTGTTCTCACCAAAAGCGCGTGTGAAGATTGGACAGTGGAACGTTAGAACCATGTATGAAACAGGAAAGTGTGCGCAAGTAGTAACAGAGATGAAGAGATTCAAACTAGACATTCTGGGTATCAGCGAGATGAGATGGAACGGGTGCGGAACGATGACAACGGCGACTGGAGAGACAATTTTATATTCTGGAAAGGAAGACCAAAACGACAACCATGAACAAGGAGTTGGAATCATTTTATCCAAACACGCAAGCAGTAGTCTGATGGAATGGGAACCTATCTCAGCAAGAGTTATTACGGCCAGATTCAGATCCAGGTGGAGAAATGTGTCTGTTATCCAGTGCTACGCACCAACCAACTCGAGCGAGGAAGAGATTAAAGATGAGTTCTACGAAGAGCTGCAGTCCCTTATGGACAAAGTGCCAAAGAGAGACATTGTTATCTTGATGGGAGATCTAAATGCAAAAGTAGGCACCAATAATACTGGAATTGAGAATGTGATGGGACGGCAGGGTGCAAAGTGCATGATGAACGAGAATGGAGAGCTCCTAACCGAATTCTGTGCAGTAAACGAACTTACCTTAGGAGGTACATTGTTTCCCCACAAAGAATGCCACAAAATTACATGGGTATCACCTGACGGCAAAACGCAAAACCAGATCGATCATATAGCAATCAACTGCAGATGGAAAAGCTCCTTAGAGGATGTTAGAGTCAAAAGAGGGGCCGATATAGGTTCAGATCATCACCTGGTCATAGGAAAGATAAAGATCAGATTGGCAAAAGTGGTAAAAAGAAAGTCATTACGGACTCGCTTTAACACCAAAAAGCTCCAAGAAAGTGAGGTTAGGGATACTTTTGTCATCAAACTCCAGAATAGATTCGAGTCCTTATATACAGAAGAAGAGGAAGAAGGTGCGAGTGCAGGGGCGGATGAAGCTGGCATTCCCAACGGGAAACAAAAAATTGAACAACAATGGAGCAAGATCAAGAGTTCTTATATTGATACATGCGAAGAGGTGCTAGGGAGACAGCGGGAAGAGAATAAGGGATGGATCTCAGAAGATACGTGGAAGAAAATCGAGCACAGGAAAACTGCTAAGAACGAAGTAAATGTTGCAAAAACGAGGAACCAGATAAAGCAGGCGAATAGAAAGTACCAAGAAGCCAACAGGGAAGTAAAGAGAAGCTGTAGAAGAGATAAAAGAAACTATGTAAACAACTTGGCGCAGGAAGCGGAAAATGCTGCAATGAAAGGAGATCTAGGGACATTGTATAACATCACCAAGAATCTGAGTGGTAGATCGCAAAATAGGAATAAACCAATTAGGGACATACAAGGTAGGATAATTAAGAACATGGAAGAAGAGTTGAAGAGATGGAAGAACCACTTTGAACAAGTGTTGAATCGACAAGATCCACATAACCCACCAGACCTTGCAGAAGGTCCTGAGCTAGCGATTAACACTGGAACCATATCAAAAGCTGAGATTCGCGAAGCATTGAAGAGTCTAAAGAATGGCAAGGCGGCTGGCCCCGACAACATCCCAGCAGAGGCCATTAAGGCAGGCGGAGATATATCAGTTAGTATTCTACACGAGTTCCTTAACGAAGTCTGGAATGAAGAGGAGCTACCCGAGGACTGGACGACAGGTTATTTGGTTAAGCTAGCAAAGAAAGGAGACTTAAGTTACTGTGATAACTGGAGAGGTATTATGCTGCTAAGTATTGCAAGCAAAGTGCTTTGCAGAGTGGTATTCAACAGGATGAGACGTGCGGTAGATACCAAGCTTAGGAATGAACAAGCGGGATTTCGACAAGGAAGGAGCTGTACAGACCATATTGCAACCTTGAGAATCATCGTCGAACAGTCAGTCGAATGGCAGTCATCTGCATATATATGCTTTGTGGACTTCCAGAAGGCGTTTGATAGCATCCATAGAGAGACCTTATGGAAATTACTCAGGCATTACGGTATCCCTGCAAAGATTGTTACCATCATCACGAAGTTTTACGATGGCTTTACAGCCCAGGTCGTGCACAATGGCAGGCTCACTGACAAGTTCCAGATGTTGACAGGTGTAAGGCAAGGATGCCTGCTTTCCCCTCTCTTATTCCTTATAGCCATCGACTGGGTGACGAGGCAAGCCTACGGAGCGTCAAATAAAGGCATATGCTGGCAAATGATGAACACGTTGGAAGACCTAGAGTTCGCAGACGATATTGCACTGCTAACTCATAGACTTCAGGATATGCGATGCAAGATAGAAGACCTTAGAGCTACAGGTGAGAGAGTTGGACTAAGAGTGAATGCAAGCAAGACCAAGTTAATGAAGGTGATGACAAAGCAGGAAGGGACAGTGCACATCGGGCAAGAAGCAGTGGAGGAAGTCAAAGAGTTCCAGTACCTGGGGAGCATAATCAGCACAACTGGAGGCGCTAGCGAAGACATACAAGCTCGGATAAGGAAAGCTAGGCATGCGTTTGCGCTGTTAAGACCAATTTGGCGCACCAAATCCTTGTCATTAAGGTCTAAATTGCGGATATTTACATCAAATGTTAAGTCGTTGTTGCTGTATGGCTCAGAAACTTGGCGAATGACTGCTACCCTGGTTAACAAACTACAAGTGTTCCAGAACAAGTGCCTGCGTCGCATTATTGGTATCAGATGGCCCGAGAAAAT